>KV448134.1:0-154714 GCA_001658105.1 Rhizopogon vinicolor AM-OR11-026 | reverse complement strand
CTCAAGTAAATTATAGGAATCTCCTGGGAGGCACTGTCGGAGAGGCTCTGCACTAGTTTATGAATTTGACTGCCTCCACGGGATCCTCGCGAGGTCAAAGAAGATATCTACCGACATAAGAACACACGAGGATCCTCACGGGCCTCAGTATTGTAGTTCCTGATTAGGACGTAAGGGGCGAGCCTCCCTGTGGAAACAGCCTTTCAGGCCAATTACTACCTACAATGAAACCCCCCCTGAAAGGCCTTTATAGGTGCCGAAAAGTGCTGCCTAAGGTGAGTATAAGTACGACTAATTTGTATGAAGTAAAGTAGCGTCGAATAGATCATCTTTGGATTCGGATCGCGATTTATCACCACAGTTCCAAGGAAGATAGAGGGCCAATTTATCCACCGTTTCATGAGTAAGCACAACATGCATAGTAGCAATGGACCAAGTTGTGACAATAACAACCGATATAGTAGATACTGAGACATCTGACAACTTTTATACGGTGCTTCGGTCTGAGCGCAAGTGCCACAAAATCACATCCGCTGCCTTGGCATACACTCTTCAAGAGTAGATAAATTCCCAGGTCATAGCGAAATGATTCCAGTCGCCACGTAGTCCATTACGACAATAACACACGACTTGCAGACACTCACATGTCTCTGACATCTCTATATTTGGGGCTTCAGTGGTGTAAGTGAAGCAGAAGACTTGCACAACTGGCCGCTGATCAGTGATCACCGTCAGTTCGTTTCGGATGATGATGATGACGATCACCGGAACAGAAGAGCAAGTTTGACTGAAATGATTTCCAGGTCGACGTGTCCAACAATGTGCATACTCGCGCATCACAACCAATCGCAATCCGCTAGGCAGTTGCAGATTCCATCATATCAAAGCGTATCGTTTACCTCGCATCTGTAATTTGCCTACTTTGACACCTAGCACCAGATAAAACGACGTCGGTCAGGCGTGACGGACAAGAGTGCTGGACGCATCACGACTCAGTGTGAGAAATACGCAATGGGAGAATCTTTAATGTCCAACCATAGGACATTATTAAATATCAAATGTTCACTCTGTCCTAGCCTGTCCTGCGGCACGGGCATTCTAGAGCTTTGAACGGATGAAAGGTACCCCCGCGACCTCCGTCTTAGCGCGCTCACGGAGTTCGCGACGAAGGATCTTCCCAGCAGCACTGATATTATCAGCTCGTCAGCTATGTAACAGTATAAGAAGGCGACGTTACCAGACCTTTTCGGCACCACGTCGATAATGACAATTCCTCCTCTCAATCGCTTATGTGGCGCGACACGCTGCGAAACCCAGTCTTGGACGCCTAGTGCGAATGATGGTATTTCTTGAGATGATAGTGGGCGCGAGGGGACGATATATGCGCTGTCGAATGAGCACGTATTAGTTTAGTTTGCTGGAGAAAGTGTTCATGGACTCACCGAGGTAATTCCGTTGCTTCCTCCTTACTCTCAATGCCAATGACAGCCGCGTCTGCAATCTCAGGGTGTTGTAATAGCAATGACTCCAACTCAGCGGGGGGAACTGAAACGTAATGTATCAGTTGGACAATGGTACTGAAAAATTAATAACTAACCTTGGAAACCCTACATGTCCAAATAAGAATTGTGATTATACTTTGCAGGAACAGACTCACCTTATATTTGATCAGTTCTTTTCTTCGGTCCACAATGGTAAAGAATCCGTCCTTGTCCCGCACGGCAATGTCACCAGTCTTGAACCACCCATCAGGCGTGACGGCTGCAGCCGTTGCAGTGGGATTGTTCAGGTATCCCTGACGTGAAAAGCGTGGTGAGAATACTTTTAAAGGATATGGTCATGTGAAGATTACCTTCATGATCGTCGGCCCTCTCACCCACAGCTCACCGGCACCTGGGATATCCGTGTGTGCCTGACGAGTTCACCATGAGGCTCTCAACCTAATATAGACGAAGGCATCGAACGGTGTACTCACTTCACCCTCGTCCTCCACCAATCTGAGCTCCAAGTTTGGGAGTAGTACCCCTGTTGACCCGACATGGCTGTCGGCGTCGGGAACAGGGAGGAGAAATACCGTTGGTGAGGTTTCTGTAAGGCCGTATCCTACGCAAAGATTAGACTCAGTATTCCCATGAGTAAATAAGCATACCTTGTGTGATAGTCACATCTGCACCAACGCCTTTCAAGCGCTTCGTCACGGTTGAGACAAGGTCCGCACCAAGGGGTGCAGCGCCAGAGAAGAGAATTTGAAGCGAAGAAAGGTCATATTTTTGGATAGCTGAAAGGAAGAATGTTGTCAGAATGAGGCAAATAACAAGGGTAGGACATTAGAGTATTAGCACTTTGACGGGTTGAAATATGCGCATCATACTCGGTCAGGCCGTCATAGATTATGATGTGGGAGAATGAGGAAGATGACCTACCTGGGTGTCTTGCGAATACGACAAACATCGGAGGGACTACAAGGCTAACTGTCACATGATACTTTGCGATAGCGGCACAGAACCTATCGGGGTCGAACCCTGCCATGACAACAGAAGGTGTGCCTAATAACAAGGGAAGATGGAGAAGCTTAACGCCACCGTAAATGTGATAGAATGGCAGACACCCAAAGAGCACGTCCACACCACCCTGTTTAGGAATGGTGGGTGTAAGGCATGGCTTTGAAGTGGGCCAGGCCGGCTTGATGATCTCGAGGACAGAAGTGAGATTATAATGTGTAGTCTCGACACCCTTTGGTTTGCCTGTTGTGCCAGAGGAGTAGCAGAGATAAACAGTTTCATTTGAGCGTTCGCCGTCAAAGCTGACTTCTTCTTCGAGCTCGCCGCGTCCAAGGAGTTGGGTTATGTTCACAAGGCCTTTCAGCTCTATATCCGGAACAGATGCGTCTTTGTCACCAGTGATCCATTGAGCTCCTGCTACAATGATACGACTACGTATTTCCTGTTCGGAGCATCCAAGGGATCTTAGCATAGTTCGCACCGTGCCAAACTGCGAAGGGTGGGTAAACACAAGATGAGCGCCTGCGTCGGTGTATTGATGTTTGAGTTCATCCGGTGTGTATGCGCTATTTGCAAGCGTCGCGCAGAAGCCAGCTGCCACTACGCCAAATATCATGGCAGGCCATGTGATTGAATTGGGAGAGAAGATGAGGACTGTCTTGGTGCGGTTCACTAGCGGGGATGGAAGATTATGAAGGGAGAACGCTAACTGGAGAGCATGCGAGCGAAGTGTTCCGCGAGTTATCGTCGCACCAGAAAGGGCATCGATGAATGCGGGGGACGATGCGGGGAAGCCACCGACTGTGGATGGAGAAGACGGAGAAATACCAAGTAGATGAGTGAAGATGGAACGACGACATAGAGGCACGGGCGGGTAAGAGGACTGGTAAGTGATATTGGTCATCGTGTCGCTCGTTGTGCTCAAGGTAAGGATGTGGGAGAAGGTCAAGGTCAAGTTTGGTAGCCGTGCATTAAGTATTCTCCCACTTGGCAGGGCTCCTGTCACTTTGAACAGGTGCCGAGGACCGACACACCCGACGGACGACAACGGATTTTACGATACTGAAGGATCCGGCCGTGTTGACGACTCACTGGCATGACTCGTCTCCATTGTCCATAGTTTATTCGCTAGCGCTCATTCAATTCAGTAGGTCGTATACGGCGTAGAGCTAATTACCGCTTCCTAGTAGTACCGGCCAACCATATATCGACATCCGACAACACGATGGCGTTGTAGACGCTGGAACCCTGTATGTCAGCATCAACGACACAATACAAAGATTTTCGGGAACTTGAACTGCCAACCGTTGCCCAAATCAAATGGCGTCGATCATAAGCAGTTCTACGACGTATGACCATGACGCATTAAGACTAGCCAATCCAGGATAGAGCCTTACATGTTTACGTTGACTTTACGCTATGGCAGGGTCCCGCTGTGATCGGCATAATAGAATAGACTCGGAGCATCGTTTCAACGTTGCAACACTATAGGCTTTAATGTACATACATACATATACTTAACCTTTCTTCAACATCACAACTTACTCATCTCTGGGATCAGATCCCTTCCTTTGCCATCGCGAAGGAAGTCTCTCAGGTTAGTTAGCGCACGAACCTCCATGTGACGCTGGGAATCTTGGTTCTCTGTCCCCATGTGCGGAAGGAGGCAGTTTTGCGGAAACTCAAGTAAACGTGGGTTGACGTGAGGCTCGTTTGGGTACACGTCTAGGCCGACAGACGACAGCTGTTCAGGGCACGAACTTCAGGAAGCGCACAGAAGGTAATAAAATATTGACGCACATGACCATCTTCGAGAGCACGAATCATTGCCTCCTCATCAATAACCTTTCCACGCGCAGTATTGACTATAATGCTGCCCCTCTTCAGTGCCCGAATCTCCTTCTCTCCCACAAGATGAACTGTGTCCTCACGTAAAGGAACGTGCACACTCAGAACATCGCTTTCTCGGCAGAGCCCTTCCACGCTGTCAATGTACTCGCACCACTCTGGTGCATCGGCGATCTTCCTTCTCGAGTAGTATACAACGCGCATGGGGAATGCGTGCAGCAAATTAGCAAGCCGAAGGCCAATACCGCCGAGGCCCAAGACACCCAGCGTGCGTCCCGTGACATCATGTACGCGCCCAGGAGAGAGTGGCGTCTTCCAAGTCCCGTTGCGAAGGGATTGCTGAGCCCAAGAATACTCTCTGAGGCAAGAAACGACCAAGTACAGCGCTGTAGTGGCGGTTGCATCATCAACTGCACCAGGGGTGTTGGACACTCTAATGCCTAAATCACATGTAAGCGCACGAAGTATAGATTTTTGACAGATAAAATAAACGGAATGTACCTTTCAATGCACATTGGTGAACATCGATTTGATCGTACCCCGCACCATTATGTGCGATCCACTTGACGGTTCCAGTCTCAGCCAGAGCATTGATGATGTCTTTATCAAAGACGCCGATACGGTCTGCAGAAACGTTGTGTCGGTAGATGCCAACCGTCCCGTCGTACTTTCCTCCAGATTTTAATCCTGCGAGGAAATCAGCACGGTTCTGAGCATCCATGACCTGCAGAATGCGTTAGGTATGAACAGCTCTCAATGAAGAAAGCGAACGTACAACCACATTTGCGAGCCCGTCAAAAAGTTGTTTCGCATCTTCATGAGCCCAAACAAGGTCTCCTGGTAAACATGAATACTGTAAGTATATTAAAGCATATGGCCGCGACAAGTCGGGACTTACCACAAATCAGGATGCGAGGTTGGCGAGACGATACTGAGCTCATCTTAAGGGGGGTAGCACGAGTGAGAGCTATCAAATGAGGAGGAAATGAATGTCCTGTATGAGGATGGACAACTACTTAAACCCTCCATCAAAATGAGTGGTGTCAACATCTGTCAACTGACCACGGTATGCGGGGCGAGGAGGTGATACGGGGTTGCGGACCGGTAACCCGCTTGTCAAATGAGATCTTATCAATATGTCTATTGGTCGCTAGCGGCTAGTAAGCCCATGAATTCACGTGTACTACATATAGCTAATTTTCCATTGCAACCTATTGTAACGCACTCATATTAGAGCTCAGCGCTCAGATCGATCATCTTTGCTTGAGCCTTGAGGTCACATTGACTTGTCGACTGGAAAGCACCGGCCCGGCAGAGGGGTGCCACGACAGCTGCGCGGTAAGTGACTCCGACCTTCGGAGTCCTGCTCATTTCACGACGTTCTTCCTGGCCCCACGAAATACTGGCAAGTTGGCAACAGTTCTTCATCATTATTGTTTCCCCCACAATCGATCGCACGTAGATCGGGAGCTCAAAATGGTGCACGGTGGCACCATGACGCATCGAAGGCGCACTGGCATCATCAGATCTCAAAGAAGTCACGGTCGATCAGTCTTCATGCATCACCTTGCAGTTTACGTTGTCATATGATGTTCAGCGGCGAGGATTGACCGGAACCAACGGGAGGACTTTTCGCGTGCAAACGTATGATGTTATACATACACTTTTATTATTGCGCATTTTGCGCGTCGTTGTCAATCGAATAGCCCGCACCCTGCACGTTTTTTACTAAGAGCTTTTGCAGTTACAGCGGCCTACGAAAAAATCTACTAGCATGGGCTTGTGTGATGCACAACAAAGCGTCAAGTCAAATTTGACGATGAATTGATGACTGGCTAATCAACGTGAAGTAAAACGATTTAAATTAATGACTTCAATATGCCGACAAAGAGTCGAAAGTCAGTCGCTGTGCTGTTAGTGGTTACAACTTGAAGTTCCATGAATGAACGTTGATTGACTGGAGGAGGCTGCAAGCCTCTGCTGGAGGGTCGAGCAATGATCCCTCATCGCTGTGAGCTGGAAATCTTTCAATTCACAGCAGTAAGGGATGCGTCATCAGCAGCTCCCCGACATATCGGCATTAACGTGGAATGTGTCCATGAGGTGGGGTCGAACCGTGGTGTCCATAGGATAGTGACTCCCTCAACGCCTTCGATGTCGAGAACAAAAAAAGATCATACACAATGACACAGATACAAACAAGCCGCCTTGGAAAGTTCCCACAATCTTCTCTTCCGGTTTCTCAGACTCCAGTCAGATTCTGAGACAGATGTCCCTTCTTTTTCGTCATCCAATGCATTTTTTACCATCGGTGTCGTCCCTCACTATTGGCTCTCAGTGTTCACTTCTTCAAGACCCTTTGGCTATTATCTCGGGAGCAACTACCTGCTTTCCTTGCTCCCCGGAGTGCAACTTGCACATATTCTATTCCCCCGCAAGCAGCAGACCCAGAGGCGAGTCCAGAAGCATCAGCATCTCTACTTCTTGAGGAAGGCCCAACGTTTTTGTCTTCCGCAAGCGTGAAGCAGTTAGCGGCTCGGAAATATGACATTCGGGATGATGTCTAGTGCTTTGATTTGAAGTAAGTTTGAACAGCTCAGAGTACGTATTTAACAGCTTCTCTGCACTTTCGGAACCTCGAGATGATCGAACGTGGTCATACACGATGTCTTTCAAGCTCAGTTAGCTTTTCTACCAAGCAGCTGCAAAACATCGTACAGCAATGTGTTCTGACTGTCCCCTACTTCAATACTGATGTCGAACCAGTATTGTGTATGTCCTTTTGGAATAATGTGTGCATGCCAATTCACGATGTATTCAGTATCTTGAATTATCTTTGTTTTATGCATTCTGCGTGGTGCCGGAAAGCGACTGAATCCTGCTAGTGGGTCAAGACACGCAGCACACTTAGTCTTTGAGGATATACGGCACGACTTAAACACGCAAGCACTAGCAACAAAAGTGTGCATGTCGGAAGATTTTCGATTCACCAAAACGCGCAATAATAAATGTGCATGTATAACATCATACAAAGAGCCAGGTATTTAATATTCCCAGTCTACTGTTATGTAGTTCTGATGTGAGAGTCTGACTGTCACTGCAACTCTACGACAAGGTCTCTTCCTTTGCCAGTGGTCAAGAAATCCCTAAGATTTGTTAACGCGCGGACCTCCATCTTCTTCTCGGTGTCCCTCGTGCGCGTACCCACGTGCGGCAGGAGGGCGTTCTGAGGAAAGTCGAACAACCTCGGGTTCACATTCGGTTCGTCAGAGAAAACGTCCAAGCCGACAGATGAAAGCTAGAAGAAATGTTTCAGTACGCCCAGCAAAATCAGGACTAGAGCAGTTCGTACATGACCGTCATCTAATGCCCTCAGCAGCGCGTCTTCGTCAACCACCTTTCCGCGCGCCGTGTTGACCAAAATGCTACCGCGCTTCATGGCACGAATCTGCTTCTCGCCAACAAGGTTGACTGTATCCGGCCGGAGAGGCACGTGCACGCTCAGCACATCTACCTGTGCGCAAAGCTCGTCCATACTGTCAACATACTCGCACCACTCTGGAGCCTCTGGGTTTCTGGATCGCGAATAGTACAGCACTCTCATGGGGAATGCATGGACGAGATGTGCGAGGCGAAGTCCAATTCCCCCGAGCCCAAGGATGCCGATGGTGCGCCCGGTAAGGTCGTGAGTGGCGCCAGAGTATACTAGCTTCTTCCAGTTCCCACTCCGCAAAGAATGCTCGGCGAGAGCGTAATGTCTCATGCATGAGATCACCAAATAGAATGCTGTTGTCGCTGTTGCATCATCCACTACTTCAGGTGTGTTTGATAGACAGATTCCTGCGTGGAAATATTGAGTATGTACTAACAGATTGCTAAAGTGCAGTGCGACAGTTTTTACCTTTGGCCTTGCAGGCTCTTACATCGACAAGATTGTACCCTGAACCGTTGTGTGCAATCCACTTGACGCTGGACGGAAGCTGCTCGATGAGATTCGCATCAAATATGCCGATCCGCGCAGCGGAAATGTTCCGTCTGTATATACCGACTGTGCCTTCATATGGACCACCAGGCGCGAAACGGGCGAAAAATTCTGTACGGTCTGGTGCATCGTCTACCTGTGAGATATGGGATCAATAGTCTGCGTATCCGAGTCATTCGTCAAACATGCCTAAAACTTACAATTACGTCCGCGATATCCTTGAACAATTGGTCCACTTCCTCGTGTGCCCACCTCGGGCTACCTACATAGACAGTATGAATGCAGTAAATCTGCTCAAGGTGACTGTCTTACCAGTTATCATAATTAGTGGTAGCTTCGCCATCGCTGCAGACAATACGGGGTTATGGAAAACTGTACTTCAGCCATCGATAAGGAGTCCCGGGTGCTTGGTCTGGTGACACCTGGCGATCTCAAATTAGTTGACAGCTTTATCGGCCGGCGGAAGAGCATTATCGAAACATCATATTTATAAGTACTGATACAAGGCTCAAGCGAACGATACTCAGAATGAAGAGGGTATACAACGATACAGGAAACGATATTAATACAATGAAAGGCAGTGGAAAATAGAAACAACGTACTAGCCTAAAGAATTTGTCAAAATGAATATCAAAGCACAGCCTCGAGATCTACTCACTGGCTGCTTGGGATACCTCGGCTTCGAAAACCTGCATCTCAAACGCCTTCTTGAAGGGCTCAAATAATTTACCAGGGACAGCAAACACAATTTCTTCGAACGAGTCTTTGAACGCCGCGTGCCTGACTCCCATCTTTCCATCTTCAGGTCTTTCTTCGTCTTCCCCGCACATAAGGAGCCCTGCCCAGATCTCCGCGACTATTTCAACCTTGTTCTCACTCGAACCGCATCCGAATGCACCGAGGACGAGAACCTTGTTACCACGTGCCTCAAAGATGCGAAGTGCCCTTGCCATGCGGTCCCGCATCTTGTCACGTATGCCGTCCTCAAAGATGTGAGCGTCTGAGGGAGTGATGCTGTAGTTCTGGCGAATTGCGGCTGCGTTAACGGGCACAGCCGAGAGAACATTAATAAGATAAGGGGGGATGAAGTTATTTGACGACGCAGTCGTCAAGGTGGATGTATCATCGCTATCATCTTGGCGGAAGGCGACAACACCAGGGCTATATACCATGGAGTGATCGTAGATACCAGCCCCATCAACGCTGAGGAACTTCCGGTGGGTCGTGTAGAATTCCTTGCCAGGGTCGGTCTGAAGACTAGCTACAAGTGAAGAGGACCTGGCGAGGGCCTCCTCTTGCTCATTACCGCCGTGTAGATAGCCTCCGCCAGGACGCTTGGGAGATGCAAAGGAAAGGACCCCAATAGATGTAGTGGAAAGCGTATACGGTGAACTGAATGTAAGATCCTGTCTTCGCTCGTGCAGTTGCCGAGCAGCCATAAGGGTAGAGCTAGCGACAAAAGAAATGGAAGTCGGCTTGGTTCGGATAGGAGAGACTGTAGGAGGCTTGCGCCAGTCAGCCAAAGACGGCAAGCAATGAGGGTAGAACGTTGTTCCCTGCTTGCTCAAGATGATTTGTGATGAAATGTCGTGCATGACAGGTGTCGTCGTCACGGCTTGATGTCCTTGAGATTGAGAAGGGGTTATTTGTGGCAAGGCGTGATCAGGGCAAGATATATGGGCAGAGGGCATGATACATGAGACAGAAGAGGAAAAAACTTTCTCTTCGACGTACTTGCCATCCCCAAGAACAATTCGTTGTGTTTCGTGAGCAGTCTGAGCCCAGTATTCACGCCTTGCTCTTTGAACCACAAAAGCAAGCCGCCTCCGCTCCCGCTTGAAATATTCTTGCTTCAAGTGCCGCCGCTTGGAGTCTGAAGATGATCCTGCAGGTTTCTTGATGACAGTAACAGAACGCATCGGAGTGCTTGATCGCATCTTCGATGCTGCTAACTTGCGATTAGATTGGCGGGCCATGGATCTGCGAGTAGGCTTCTTGGTGCTATTGATCTTCGTCGCACTTGGTTGCTGACAGTTGTCGTTGTGGAAAGAAAGCCCACAAGGCTGTTTTCCTCGAATAAGCAATATTTGTACATATTTGTTCAACTGGTTGACTGCTCGACTCGACGCCCACGGTTGTATGTCTACTATAGTTTCGTTTCATACCTCTGAATGTATTTTTGGTACCCGGGGCTTCTTCCAGAACATGTTTCTCATCTGTGCTGAGCTCTGAGCTCTGAGCTATTGGAACTCTCGCGCCAGAGCAAATCTCACACATCGTCAATATTTTACGCGAAACGTATTGAAGTCATCTGACCCGATCCACTTGTGAAGTCAGCTCAGAGTGGGTCTCACGCGCCAGTAAGCTAGAGGTCACCCTGTGCTAAGTATGGCGGGATTGGCATCAGATCAAACAGTAAGAGCACTGGTGCGAATAGATTGGGCTCCCTTCGATTCTCACTCTCGTCCTACAGAAATGTCACATCTTGCTGGCATTCTGAATTTCTCAAGCCCCATTCTTCGTAGACGCCGACAATGAGCCCTGGATCTTGTGCCGCTCCCAAAGCTGGCGTGAGGTCATGCTACTTTTAGTTTGTGGGGTAACTGCGCATCACATCTCATTATAGCGCGGACTGAGCGCGGATGTGGTGTCGGGAGGATCACATCTCCTCCTCTTTTATTCGTACGGGTCTCCGCAAGGATAGATAGCGAGGCCCGGCTGATATGGCGTGGAACCATCCATTTGCTAATTTCAACTGTGCCGCTGACTACCGAGTCTAACAAGGTTTTCATGGTCGGTTGAGCAGTTGGTGTGAATAATTCGCCCGCAATGCAGGAGACACCTGTTCATCATATGCATGTCTGGTGACCACGTCATGTGTTCCATAGCGCTGGTTGGTTGGTTGGTTATTTAGACGGGGCGAAGTGTCTGTATCTTACCACCATGTCCAACTGCGAGGAAGATAAAAAACGAGAGTCATACGAAGAGAACGTCGGCGCAGAACATAATGGATACATCCAGCATTCTGAGCTACGCCAGGCTGCTGAAAGGAGCCTTGTCCGGAAGCTCGACTCCCGCCTGCTGCCAACAATCGTGATTATTTTCATCATGAACTACATCGATGTGAGCGAGTTTTCTTGTCTGTAGTAAAATATGCTGACGGACGGGATGAAATTCTTGAATAGCGTGTCGCAGTGACGTCTGCTAGACTCCAGGGTTTAGAAACGGACCTGGGCTTGACTGGTCTGTATGATATTGTTCGGTTGATTCGCATTTCATTCTTTTTGTCCTTAGACATCCAGTACGCCACAGTGGTCGCCATCTTATATGCATCTTATTGCCCAGCACAGGTTAGTTAGCCGTGCATATACAATGTCAAAGAAGCTGAGATTGCTGTCCTCCAGATCCCGTCTAATATGGTAAGTCAAAAAATGGTAAATTTATTATAAGCATTTAACGATTGCGACCTCGATCTCAATAAGCTTCTCAACTATGTAACAAGGTCCGTCTTCCTGACGATCTGACACTTTTCCTTCAATTTGAAACGCACCAGGCCATCCTTCTACATTGGCACCTGTGTAGTGCTCTGGGGACTGACAAGTGCTCTGACTGGGGTTAGTGACCAGGTAGCCACTATACTATTTTGATAGACTTCAAACTTCCATAGGCAACGCATAACTTTGCTGGCATCATCGCATGCCGGGTATTCATCGGTCTCCCAGAGGTATGTAACTTTAACGATGTTTCTCCGCGGCAGCTTAATGCCAGGCTTGATAGGCGGCTTTCTATCCTGGTTCTATGTATTTACTTTCTCGGTGGTATACTCGGAAGGTAAATACACGATTTTATCGTATGATATCCGTTGGTCAATTTGATGTGTTTTAGGAATTGGCATTCAGGTCTGCTATCCTATATTCGGGACTTTTGATGTCAAACGCCTTTGGTAGTGTGCGCCTTTTGTGTGTTTTCCTGAGTCTACATAACCATGTGACTCCCAGTTGATCGCCGCTGGCATACTCGGCAATATGCAAGGCAAATTAGGCATTGCAGCGTGGAGATGGTTTGCGATCTGATTCCGCTGTATTTTCGAGTCTTGACCCCAGGAATACAGGCTTTTTTACATCGAAGGTTCTATTACGATATTCATTGGATTTCAAGCCATGTATGTGCTCGCCATCGCAACACCTAAGTGTACTTATTTCTTTTGTGATACAGGTGGCTACTCCCCGATTATGTATGTATCCGATCGATGTATAGACAACCTCCGATAATTGGGTAATCATGTTACTCTTCAGCCGAACAACACTCGATGGTTGACGCCAGCGGAGCGTCGATTGGCACAGGTGCGTCTGGCAGAGGATGCCGGCGAAGCCGATCAAGATTCCGCAGAAGCTTCGTATGTAATCCTTTAACGTGATATATAGGAAGCTGCTGAATATCTTCTAGCATATTCGAAGGGTTCATCATGGCCATCAAAGATCCCAAGGTTCTGATTTTCATGCTTATGTGTTGTTCGCAATTGTTGGGTTTGAGCTTTGTCAACTTTTTCCCAACGTAAGCATGCCGCACTGTGTGTTGGGATGGATTGATGCAAGTCTTGCAGCCTTACGAGCACCCTCGGATATTCTACGACAGTGACCCTTCTAATGTCTGCGTAAGTTGCTTGTTACTCACCTGATGGAAGTTTTAATATTTATCTTTCTAGTCCTCCATGGGTCTTTGCCTCTATCTGTACGCTCGTTGGAGCTTGGAATGCGGGTAATTAACTTAATGTTGCATTGAAGCTGTCCGATTCAAGCTTTCCTTTGCGCTTCATAGATAGGACAGGGGAGCGCTTCTTCCATCAAACAGCTTGGTGGTGGGTGGTCATGATTGGTTATATCATATCCCTGTCGACCATGGCCACCGGGGGGAGGTACTTTTCCTTGTTTCTGATGGCCACCGGGTACTGTGGTACGTCTGACTTGTCTAAAGTAATCACACCAGCCTGAGTCCTGTATTGCAGGTTTCACATTAACATTGGTCTGGGTCTCTAACGCAATCCCACGACCGCCGGCAAAACGCTCGGTTGCCATTGGTCTAGTCAACGGATTTGGGAACCTGGGAAACCTGTACGCCTTCTACACTATCCTCGGGTTTCGCACTGATTGATGTCCTTCTCAGAATGGGATCGTACATCTGGCAGGCAAACTGGAGCCCAGAATACCATCAATCTATGATTATCGCGTTGTGTGCCCTCGGGCTAGCAAGTTTCCTTAGTTTTGGTAGGTCGTACGAACCGTGCTCAGCTATGGGTTTTAAGATTCTTGCAGTCGTCCGTTGCATGCTAGTCCGCGAAAACAAGCGGATGGAGCGCGAGGAGATGGATCTGATGCACGGTCCTGAACGCCAACGAATTGAAGAGGCTGCTGAACTGGAAGGCATCACATTCGAGGAAGCAATCAAACGTCGGAAAGGATTCCGCTATCTGTACTAGTATGTAACACTGTTAAGAGTATACGACAATTCGTAGTCTCACATGATCAATTGGTGGGTTCGTATGGTGGACGACTGGTTAAGGCCGACCAACCCCCGTTAATATATTCTGTGTCTATTTCTCATGCCCTGTCTCCGTATGAGAGAAAAGATCTCGCATACTGGCAGGTCAACTTTTCTTGAGTATGCCTGCGGAAGGCATATTTGCGGGTATAATGTTTTCCGCACGTCAAACAGATCCACCTTACTCCGAGATGCATAGAGAGCACATGACGGGCTATGTTGCCTGGCCTCGTCTGGGCATCAGAACAGCCCATCCAAAGGCAAGATATTTTCTGCGTCTCTTCGCTCATGGCACTGGTGTTGATACCATGGTGCTGCTGAAGATATGCTTGTGCTCGAGCGCAACGTGCATGGTACACCCGTTCCACTGGCAAGGCTGTAATTTGACCTTGCTGTCGTAGTCGGATAAGATGCCCTCATCGATGACGATCGGATTGCCACCATTATGCTCGTAGAGCAGGGCGTGAACAGATTGGCTGAAACGGAGAACAGTAAGTAGCAAACCAGCTGAAAAATGAAACCACTGACGGATCTGTGTTCATATTAGAGAGTGCAGTGTATCGGGGCTCCCGGACCGGAAGGTTCGAACTCCGAACGAACATTCGACGTCCAAGTATTTACCGTCACGGTGACTCAATACTAAATAGTAGTCAGTACTCAGTCCCTATCTGTTATTTGAACGAGCAACCTACATGAAGGTCTTGCCAACTTGAAGTTGCCATGGTACTACGGTTAGTCCTTTTACTCCAAAAACTTGAACGTCTGGAGCTAAGAATCGGATTCCGAGGATCCCCAGGCCACAGGCTGCCGATACCGGGACGCAGTTCTTGTATAGGTGAACTTACCCTTCCGATCATCTGTAGCTGCAACAGTCTTATCGGAGCCTTGAATTGTCAACCCCGCAGGGGCAGGCACGGGTTAAAACTCACGTATGCGTATCTTGCAGCCGGGGGCTCCCATGAACTTCTCGAAGCATGTACAAGGTACATTGTAGCCCTTGCTATTTCATTCGATGACATTCTTGGAGGAAGGTTTCGTGAACCAGTAGGAACCTGCGACATGTATATACTTCTGCCTGACTGCCTCGGAGTTAGTCTCCCGTAGGCAGACCTTAATAGAAGGGAGACAGCCGTTCCGATTCTGTATCTGGCCTTGGAGTACAGTACGCCACAACTCTCGAAAGGGAACCTTTTCCCCGTCGATCCGATATATTACCGCCACCGTGTGGATGACGTACTTTCCACCTTGACATGAATGAATTTCGGTGATCGTGGCATAGATCCAATGACGGGAGTTTCGCATCAGCAATCCATCACTCTTCAAGGCGACCTGGCAGACTTGTCCAGGATGGGTCCATCCTCTCCGAACCATACGTCATGCTGCTCTAGTTACTGGTATAATCAAAACACCCGGTGATAATTTCGTACATCTCAAGTGAAGCTGACTTTAGGTCAATGGAGCTGGTGAAACGCTTTACGACACAAATTCCCTTCCAGGTTTAGGTCGGCTTTACGCCTTCTGCTATCCGGATATGCTTTAGATCTTGAGCGCCACATGCCCGCGATCATGAGTTCATTATAGATATCGGCATATCTTTGCTACTAGCCATGGTATAAAAGCCTTCTATTTGCGTGGCTGGATTACGGCGCTCATTTGAGAGCCTCACTAGTACTCTTGCTTGCCCAACATGTCGGTCGACGAGGAGAAGAAATCGGATTCCATCACAGAAAACGTAGTCGCAGTATCCAACGACGCTGCCAGTGATGACTTCAATTTGTTGATAGCGGAGAACAGACAGGCGGGGGAACGGTCGCTTGTGCGCAAATTAGACTCCCGGTTGATGCCCACTGCTGTGGCCATATACCTCTTGAACTACATCGATGTAAGTCAAATTCAATTTATGAAATTCAGGGTACTCACATTTATGCGCAGCGTGTTGCTGTTACTGCTGCACGGCTGCAAGGTTTAGAGGCAGACCTCGGACTGTCAGGTGAGTGAATTGATCTGCCGCAGTAATGCCCCTGCTTAGTCGATAAAAGACGTTCAATATGAAGCTGTTCTGGCCATTCTTTATGTGACTTATTGTCCGGCACAAGTGAGGAACTTCTGCACATCCGCCCTATCTCACTCACAAATATTATCTGCGATCAGATACCCTCGAACATGGTTTGTTGGAGCGCTGTTACCCATGCGTTGAAAACTGACGACTCTCTACAGATTTTGAGTTATATTTCACGGTTTGTTGGAATCGCTGATTTTTTGCACTAGTCGGTGTTAATGGGACGTTACTTAGACCATCATTGTATATTGGGGGCTGCGTTGTTGCATGGGGTCTTACAAGTGCTTTAACTGGGGTAAGCCTTGATAAGAAGTTCATGCTTGCTAATTCCGAACGGTGGAGTAGATCACGCACAACTATACGGGCATCATGGTTTGCCGTGTATTTATTGGTCTTCCTGAGGTAAATGTAACCTTATTTTTTGCAAACACGTGGTAACTGAACTAGTGCGGTGTTATTTAGGCTGCATTCTATCCTGGTATCACGTACCTGCTCTCGCGGTGGTACACCAGAAAGGCGAGGAGCTTTTCTATAACAAAATAAGGTGCCACTCATGTACTTACTGAACATGCAGGAGCTCGCTGTGCGATCGGCTTGGTTCTATTGTGGACTCCTGATCTCGAATGCATTCGGAAGCGTGAGCTTTCCGTCATCGTGTAGACTATAACACCCGCTAATGATCCATTATAGTTGATTGCAGCTGGAATTCTCTCAAGGATGGAAGGCGTACTGGGACTCGCGGCCTGGAGATGGTAAGACGCAGTCCGTATTTTCGGGGGCATTGCACTGATCACCTATCGCCGCAGGTTGTTCTACATAGAAGTATATGTTTTTATTCTGCCCCTTAATCTTGCGTTCTGATCGGCGGTGATTTTTCGGTAAAGGGGGCCATCACAATGTTCTTTGGCTTCTTGACCATGTGGGCAAATTCAAGGTTCTATTCTTATTCGTGGTTGACGGCCGTGTTTTTTTTCGTCCAGGTGGCTCCTTCCAGATTTCGTAGGCAGTACATTTTTAGAACGAGTTGTGGAGGATCTTACATGACATGATATAGCCCCACAATACTGGGTGGCTCAACGCAGCGGAACGCCGCTTGGCTCAAGTCCGCCTTGCTGAAGATGCAGGGGAAGCCGATAAGGATGCTGCCGACCTCACGTATGTCCAGCTCGAGATGTATCCTTTCCTGTTACTGACAAAGATCCATTCAATATCGCTTCGTTACTTGGCACACCATTCTGGTATCACAGCATCTACGATGGCCTTCTGTTAGCAATCAAGGATCCAAAGACTTTCATTTTTATGCTTATAAGCTTCTCGCAACTTCTGGGCCTGAGTTACATTAACTTTTTCCCCACGTAAGTATGATTAATCTTAAGCATATTGCGCTGACGTGGAGAGCAATAGTTTGACTGCTACGCTTGGGTTCAACACCACAATTACATTTTTGATGGCGGCGTAAGTACGATATCCCACAGTTAGATTCATATTCATGGCTCACTCCCATCGTCAGTCCTCCATGGATATTTGCGTCAGTCTGCTGCGTACTCAATGCGTGGCATGCAGGTAAATCTGATTCCTGACAATACGACAGTCATTTGACGAGATGAGCGACTCAATAGATAGGACTGGGGAGCGATTCTTCCATATCACTGGCTGGATGTGGGTGGTCATTGTTGGATACATCGTCTCGCTCTCCACCATGGCTACTGGTGGACGGTATTTTTCCTTGTTCCTCATGACCGTTGGGTATTGTGGTAGATGCTCATTGCAATTTTGAAATGTGAATGCAGGCTTACCACTGTTTCGAAAGGATTTGCCTTAACATTGACCTGGGTTTCAAACGCCATCCCTCGTCCACCAGCAAAACGATCCGTCGCTATTGGACTTGTCAATGGGTTTGGAAACCTCGGTAATATGTGAGGTGTCTACGTTTAGTTCAATGTAAAATTACTTACAAGTCTTCACAGGGTTGGCTCATTCGTATGGAAGGCCTCATGGGGTCCCGAGTATCACCAATCTATGATTATAGCATTGTGTAGTCTCGTTTTTTCCACAATGTTAAGCGTGGGTGAGTAAGATCACAACTTTGACTATCCTAATGTAACTCGAGCACGCATCATTAGCGATGCGGATGGTATTGATCAAGGAGAATAACCGCATGGATATGGAGGAGAAGACATTGATGGAGGGCCCAGGACGGGAACGTATTGAAGAGGCTGCAAGATTGGAGGGGATCACATTCGAAGAGGCTGTAAAAAGAAGAAAGGGCTTCAGGTATTTGTACTGATCGATGATCTTTTATGTAAGAAACGATAGTCATTTTTTTTGTATCTCGTTTTGTCCCGGTAGACCGGTCTACGCAAGGTACAGTACGCGCAATGTATCAAAGAGACAATACATATTTACGAGTGGCGACGAATTTAAAGATTAACGATTTTGATTGGCTGACTAGTGTGAACTGTATGCCACTGGCAGCACTTGTATGTATATGCCATGAACTTCAACGTGCTACTCTTTATACTGGGCTCGTCCTGACTGAAATTTGCATGCGAGTCGCTCGTATTGATGATCATGACTACGATAAAGCTTGGCACACTGTGACGTACGTATAAAATCGCGAGTTTTCACTTGTGTGCTTCGTAAAATGAGCCCCTTCTTGTTCGCGAGCTATCGTAGAACCGAGCTGAATGAGGTTCAGGATCACGGGTCTTCAAGCGTCAGGCATATAATACAGAGTGCTCAGTCAATGACTGCGTGTTCAAGTTGTTGCTTGTACCCTCGTCCTTCCTGACGTTTGACTGCTCCATCTGTGTCGACGCCAGCTCACAATCAACACCGCGGTCATGGCCCACCCTGTAATGTGGAGAGGGAAATTGTTCTTCTACCCTATTGGCAATACATCTGCAGTGTGCCTCACACAAGATCTTTGTCCAAGCGAAAAAGCAGATTTACTGCTTCTTGGGTGTGGCGATCCAAGGCATATTCTCTACACGGTGCATACAAACAGCGACGACTTGCAAAGTAAAGCGTGGTCTTTGGCATTATTCTGAGACTGCTAATGGTTTCTTGTTCAGAATCACGCAAACTGGACATCACTTGCTGCGACATCGAGGGTGCAGTCATCGGTGAGCGCCAGCTTTTCAAACTTGTTGCGATGCGCTTACCCCGCATCTCCCAAATAGCTCGTAATGTTATATTATTCACCCTCCTTGCCGATGAAGGTGCTGCGCAGAGGTTGCCGCAACTTTGGAACATCTTTTTCCACTTTTATCTCGACAAAGTCTCCCTTGACCTGCTCGAATCGCAATGTAGGAAGTTGGTCGAGCTATCTAGCGATCTGGATAGCTGGAACAACGGTCCTTATGGCCATTTCCTGCGTATGTGCACTGCGGATACCCTCACCGAGTTGCGGCGTCTTTGGCAGCTCTACATCAAGACGACGTCTTTTTCTCCTAGCCAGGCAAAAGCATTTGAATCTGCATTTGCTGCTGATGTCGAGGCTGGGAGGGTTAAGTCGCGAGACGTGATGACCGCAAGTCGGTCAGCCGGGCCACTGTCGGCCTATTCGTTCAAGATGGCGGCTGCTCACTACAACATTTACTGGAAGACAGGTATATCCTCTGCCGTCCCGAAGAGACCCTCGGACGTGAAACATGCAAACCCAACCCTCGCATACTCCATGGCTGGTGAAAAATTTGCGGTTCACTATGGAACGGATCCTCTCGCTTGCTTTCACTTGGCAGAAGGCATGGCGCCGGCGATCGGGAGCTCTTCCCTGAAAGCCGCAGTGAATGTCTGTAAGATGCAGTTTTCCACGTGGTGCACTTCGGTTTCCAAAAAACTGCGTAGTCAAAGTCCATCTTCTCTAAGCCCACTCATCATACGTTGCTTTGTTGGTGACGCTCTCAGCTTGTGCCAAGCCCTGCGTTACTTCTTCATCACGAAATCGACATCCACACCGTTCCCTGTTGCACCGTGGAAGCATGCGTTTATCACACTTGATCCTGATGCTTATGGGGCTATGCAATCACCCGCTCCGATCACATTCAATGTCATTGATACTTCCAACCTTCTTGACCACCTTGGAGTATTAAACATCCTCACTGTCACCGTTCCTATTCTTCAACGAACTCCATCAGCTACGCTGTACACGGAAGGTCTCGCTGGGGGCAGCGACCCGGCAGGCACATTGCTGCATATACTCTGTGCAGATATTGCGACTCTCGGTCTGCTCCTCGGCCTCATTCCAGCGTCCTTCATATCGCAGTTCACGACCCGATCGAACCTGCACGACGTCATGATACGGATGTTGCAACAGGATGCACCCCAGAATCATGAGCGCATCGCCTGGAAGCTGATCGGCGGGGCTGAGAAACTTGTGACTGATCTCGACTGCCCCATCGATATGGCTCCGGAGCAGCTTGCGGGCGTTCTCTTCAACATTTACCTCAACATGTTCTCTCATGAGAATGTGGTGCGAAAGATGGCCATGGCCAGGCAGGCAGGGGCATCAGGGCAGCCATTCCAACTCTCCGGGATCGTCCATTACCACCGTCGCTCGTTCGCAGAGCTTTTGGGTGTCGTGAAGAGGAGGGTGATCACAGAATGGGAGACGGTCATGAACATGATTCATTCCAAGATTCAAAATGACAGGACCCTTTTAATGGGGATGAACTACTACCAAGATCTCTGCTGCCAGTTACACCTCCTCGGTATTTTCAATGTACATTGGATGTCCCTGAAAGAGGTACAAGAGCTGCATCGCATTGAAAAGCCGGTTTTCTTGCGCGATTGGAATGTGCTTCCGCAGACAGCCTTTGTTGTCCTCGTCGTTCCTCGAGATCGCCTCCGTCCGCTCTTACCTGAACTTGACGATGCTGGAACACCTGTGTTGCAGTGCGACGTGAGGGGGACAGCAACTGCAAATACCTTCTCTAGCATCCACACAGTCTTCGGCATCGTCAATGTCAGCGGCAAGGGCGATGCTAAAACTGTGTCCATTGAGAAGGACGCCACGGGACGGCATGGAACTTCCCCTCTGGTGGTCTGGTTCCGACTGCCGTCCGTTGCGTTGATGAACGAGCGTCGTTTAATGGTTGGATTATCTGTTCTTTCCACGCCTGCGACCAACTCACTCGCCTTGACATTGGGGCTCTACCTTTCCATATTCAGGGCGGACCTGGACGATGAGAAGTTCGTGCACATTCTGCGACAGCGTCCTGACGCTGGCTTAGAGAGTGCCGAGGAGAAGTATACGCAGACCAACGATTTGCGCGTGAAGACAACCGGCGCATGCCCGTTCGTCACCTTAGATAAGGAATACCAGAAACCTCTGTCGTTCACAACTCGTGTGGATATCGTCGAACCGGAGATGAAAGCTTCCCTCACCAGCGGCGCTACTCCTTTAGTGAATCAAGTCTCTATGCATTCGATCGCCATCGCTCTTGGAGACCACGCGTTGCAAGTCCCGTTCCCGCTTCCCATCGATGTCAAGAAAATCAAGCTCCGCATTGCACGAAAGTCACTATACATCGAGGTACGTTTCTCTCTCTCAATGACCAAATATTCGTTTTTCACTCAGCACAGGTGATATTACCCCTACAACTCGCCCTTGGAGGTACGGACTTGATGGACATATTCCCTGTTATTCCGCATGGAGGCGATCTTGCTCTTTGGAACATGCACCGCGTCAACCTCGATCGATGTGTGCCTTTCGACATAGCCAATAAGAAGGCTCTTGACTGGATAAACCCACATGTGTCCCTTATGATGTCTGAGCGTGAAAGAAGCGCACCGCAGGGAATGATGTCGGGGTCCACGCTGTTGGATGTCAAGCGTACGCTTCATTCCATCTTTGGGTGCGCGAGTGGAATGGAGAATGGCAAACCCCCTTTAAGCTATGGCCTGCGTAACGGAGACGAGATCTTTGTCATGTTCTATATCACGGACCTCCGCTTTGACCTCGGCTCGCACACCATCGTTGCTGACGCCTGGGTGATGCCGTCTTCTCCTACGGCCGAGAAGTTGGAGGCATTCCACAAGGCGGCTGTGCATATGAAACCAGGAGAAATGAATATGGCCGGGGTGAACGATGAGGAGAGGAAGGCGTGGATGCACCTCCTCGTAGCCGCGACAGAGCGTTGCCGGACTTGGGAACACAGAACAAACTGCGAGTATCGCGTGCAAGGCGTCATCCCGCTGACTCTGGAGCCTGACGAGAGCCCGATTTGTTCTTGCGGTGCTGGGGTTGGATCGGAGGCGTTTGTGAAGAAGTACCCGAAGCTTCGTTCGCTTGCGCCTTGGGTCACGAGGGCAGCGATTAGTCCCCTGTTTGCGCTGTCGTATTTGGAGAATATCCGCAATCCCGAGGGTGGTCCCGAATCTGTGAAGACTCCGGCACCAGTGGTGCGTGATACCAGTGTTCAAGTTTGTGCTACTTGTGGAAGGGGGTCTGGGTCTGGGTCGTTGCTGGTCTGCGGCCGGTGTAAAGATGTGAGGTATTGCTCGGAGAGTTGTCAGCGCAAGGACTGGAAAGAGCACAAGAAGCGATGTGGGTTAGTATAGTGATAACGTCTCGGTTACTTAGATTTCCCGAAATGCATGGTTGTGACGTGACTTGAGTGTGACTACATCGAGTAGGAGGTTGACTGTGCTAAGCCTACTTGTTATCCAACAGACTTGCATCAGGTATGTAGGAACTTGCTACAAATTTTACGTTTAACATGGTGTTAACCGTCGTCGTAGCGTCGCGTATTAGTTTTCGACCGCCCCGAAAACACGCAACACAATTCTTCCCATTTAAATTTGGACCACGTCTACAGGAAATAAACCCAGGGTCACATTTTTTCCTTGCTTCATCTCATTCTTCGTCGTCGTCCGACCCGGGCCCGTTCATAATAACTTCTATTACTACCAACTTCTTCCAAGCAGTTCTTTTCGAAGCAACATGGGTGGCGCTGGTGCGTAAACCAACTACGATATCGTCATTTCCCCACTGACCGTGAACTCGTATTATCAACCATTGCATCCATCCTTTTCGTCGAGCAGGTTGGTTGTTCTTGTTTTCTGTCCTCATGGCAGCCGGTTTGCTGTTCACGATGGTTTTCTTCGTACGTCTTGCGCTATGGTGGCTCCACCCCCATCGTCCCTTATTCCCTACTGCTTAGATCATCATGTTCTCGGATTTGGAGTGCGATTACATCAACCCTATAGACCTCTGCAACAGACTCAATCAAGTACGTCGTGCCTTAGCCTCGCCCAGAATACTCTCCCTGACAATCCCCCGTCCCTAGTTCGTTCTACCGGAAAACATCGCTCATGCCTTCTTGACCGTTCTCTTCCTCCTCTCTGGACAATGGATCGCGTTCCTCCTCAACCTGCCGCTCGTCTTGTACAACGGTAACAAGTACGTCTCTTTCTAACACCCTTATCGTAGGCGCCCGGCAGTGGAGCTGACGTGCTACGACAGGATACGCAACAAGAACCACATGTATGACGCGACAGAGATCTTCCGGACTCTCTCTGGTCATAAGAAGGAGAGCTTTATGAAGCTTGGGTTTTACCTGCTTTCATTCTTCTACTATCTGTATAGGTACGTGCTCATAGCGTTGTTATCCTATGTGTGGGGCTGACGAGTCTCATACAGGATGATCGTTGCGCTCATCTCCGAGAGTGAATGATTCGGCAGTTGGTGTGGCTACGACTTTCAACCAGAGCTGGACTGCTTGCGAGGTGAATTTATGTTGGTGGTGAAGCCGTAGCACAAAGTGGAGATCCCCGTAGCTAAGAGTCATGTTTGATTGATATCACGATCTACTCTCACTATCACTTGTTATGACCATTGACGCTATCCTCTGCTGATCCGAAAGGCTGCGGTTTAAATAATGAACGAGATGAGATGTGTGAAAAGAACAACGGAGAATACATATGCTAGCAGTAAGATAACTTGTTCACAAGATGATGGAAATCAACCACAGTCACGAGCTGATGTTCCTTAGATCTTTCATCAATACCCCAGAAAACAAAACCCTTAGACAACATGGGTCTCTTAGTCAACATCCATCCCTGCGCCTCCACCACCACCACCTCTCCTGCCACGACCACGGCCACGGCCTCTGCCGCCACGGTGCCACTTCTGCGCGTCCAGACGAGAATTTGTGTGCTGGCCGTATTGCTTTGGGTCGACACCCGGTGGCACAACAAGGACGGTTGCCCGGGGATCTGAAGCTAAGATTGAATCTGACCGCATTTTTCTGTAGAAGGCCAGTGAGGAGAGTCGAGCAGTCCTTGAGCCGTTCCACCTACGATGAGCCTTCATCACCTCCCTCCATGAGGATATCCACACTATCATCAACAACAAAATCCGGGCCAGCAAGTCGTCCTGACAAACCAACCGCCTTCGTGCCTACGATGTTCACTTGCAGGATTTTCCCGTCTGCAGGCTGGCCATTGAACTTCGCCACGGCTGCGTCCGCATGTGCCGGCTGCTTAAAAGTGAGGCGCACGATAACGTTTTCAGATGCCTTTGCAGATGCCATTTCAGACGAAATGATGGTGCCACAGCGCTTGAAGATGGCCTATCACCAAAACGACACAAACACAAAAACGTCAGCATTTACGAGAATGAAAAGAAGCGCCGACAGGAACCTTACCTCTACATCAGCTGCTGTCGTCCCTCGCACGAGACCTTTCACTTCGACCACGTTTCCAGAGGGTGCTGAACCGGCGCCTTTGATGCTCAGGCCTTTGCTCTCTCCTGTTGCATCCCTAAGCGCGCGCTGCGCAAGGCGCGATTCGGCTTTGCGGGGCTGAGCAGCGTTCGATGTGAGTCTTGAGGAGAGAGACGGCCTATCCGGGTCCTCGTAGAGATCATGCGACCACTGAGCGTCTGGGTCACCTTTCGGCGGACGACTTGTGCGGTGCTGAAGCGTGCGACAACGTGTGTTTGTAGAATTGGCCCACCCAAAAAAAAATTAAGGGCATATGTTGTGGAATTATAGAGGGGCATTGGGAGGAGTATATGTTATTCTTTTACACTGAGTCCAGGGGGATAGAAAGCTGTACGCACGTATGGCGATGAGCGGCTGCCTGATTTTGAACGAATGGGTCCTATGGAGGGGACACCATCCATTGGGACGCTCAGGCGCTCGAGGAGTGACATTTGAACGGTTTAGAGAGGAATAGACTCTGGGGCGAGGCGGGTATTTAGAATCTGGCAGGGTGACCGTTGCAGTGAAAGTAGCTCCTGTATACAACTGTTTACTATGTGGCACTGCACCTCCATAAATAAAATATCATCAATATTAATATTAATACTATGTAGGTAGCGACTAAATTTTTCTAGAAAGTATGCTGTAGGCCTGTCTATTCCACCCCAGACACAACTCTCATCTGTTCCTCCCTTCGAGAATTTATAATCGTGATGGCGTAAACGAAAGGCTTTGGGTGACTGTCAAACAAAGAAGTCAGCTCTGCCCAAAGAATCCGTGACGGACAACCAACATAGCCAGACCAGTGGTATACTCTGGAATCACTCGAATATCCATGCCTTCAGAATCCTTGGCTTTCGTGATGCGAGTAGTGGACAGAATAGAAATCACAGCGGCCCATAAAGATAAATCGGCGAAATGACGTCCCGGGCAGATACGCCTGAGCTGATTGAGCGATGAATGTACGTGTTTTGTGAAGTGCTGCTCACCTTCCGAATCCATAGGCGAAAGTAGAACCATCATTCAGTTTACCCTCTGCGGTCAGGTGTCTTTGGGGGTCGAATCGATGTGCTTCGGAATAGAGACGCTCGTCTCGAGATAGAGCCCTTAGTGCTGTCTAAATTCCAAGCACAAGATTATTTTAACGCAAAGTACGTACCATTGGTTCACCATGATGAGGGTCCCTATGATGAACTGCAGGTTTAGTGTACACCAATGAAAGAAATATGAAGGATGCTGACCCTTGGGGATGAAGTATCCTTCATAAACATCATCCTGAGATGTCGCATGCGGTAGGCCTAGCGGTGTGACGGGCTGCCACCTTAGAACTTCTCGGCAAATAGCTTCGATATAGGGCAGCGACGGTTTATGCTCGAAGTTTGGGATGTTATCCCCACATACGGTGTTTATTTCAGCGACAGCGCGAGATTGCACATCTGGGTGGAGTAGCATCGCAAGCAGGAATGTATGTAAGGCTGAAACAGTCTTGGGACGTAATATGATGAGCGATTGTCGAACATATCGACTGCATGGCCTCACCGTCTCTGTTCCAGCTGCATGACCTTAGTTTTGTTTGCAAATTGTATTGCCCGCTAACTCACCGATGGATGCACTGATAGCAACAATTTTTATGAATTCTTCTTCTGGAGCAGATATATCCCCATCCTCGCTCAGGAAATTGGCCACCATAGATGATGGTCGTCCAGCAGTCATCTAATCTGTGTGCAGTCACCATGCCACTGCAGAAAGAGCGCCACATACGATTGTCTTCTTCGCGATTTCGAATGGTTCATCCATCATTCGACGAGTAAGTTTCTTACAGTAAGGCGCCCAACGGCGATATGTGGCCCCTGGGAACCATGAAGGAAGATATTCCACTGCAAAGAGGTAAAGTGAACGGAATTGTATTATCCGATGGCTGACACGTACGGAAGGGAAACGCCATCATCACTGTAGCCCTTTCCGGAGCCATCACGTTCTTAACTATTTCGACGGCTTCGCGTGTACAGCCAATTAGAGGGTCGCCCTCTGACGAAGCCTCATAACCGTACGATGCAGCTATGACGACCGAACCAGCATACCTAACACATATTAAATGAGATGAGATAACAAACTAGATCAAGGGGCTGTGACAAACATTTCTAGGTGATCCTCCACCCCTTCAGGAGCACTCAGGAGATTGGCGACGAGTTGATGTGCTTTACGAAGAAACAAATCGTGATATCCTGCAGATGCTTCCGCATTCAAAACATCGTGGTAGAGCTTGCGGTGACGTCGGAGTGTTTCTCCATAAGACAGAGTTGCAGTGGTGGAGGATATTCCAAACCTGTCACTTCAGCATTATTGCAGGCCTTCGGTATTATCGCACATACTCTTCATATGCACGGAGAACAGGGCGGTTGGAATATATGGCGGAACGTTTGTCCAAAAGGTCCCGCGCGACTTTCATGGAGCTGATGATGATGAAATGTTGACCCAATACGCGGGAGTACACAAGGTCACCTGGCGTGGTGTCAGTGTTAGTAGGCTGTGGTAGTACTGTGGTAGTAGCACCGCCAGGGATCAGACGCATACCATATTTTTCCTTCCAGTTCGCATATGTAAGCCATGGCCTAGAAACGTCTATGTCAAATGCGTTGCCCACAAATGGGAGCAAGCGAGGGCCCGGCGGAAGAGGCGCTTGACCTGAGTGCTTGCTCACTGAGCGCCAACCTAGAAAGATAGCAACGAACAAGACAGCGCTATACACGGCGAAATAAAGGTCTGACATGGTCGTGGTGGTTCAGCTGCAATGCGACGCATAATAACTAATACAAAATCTCCTACATTCAAACCTGACGGGCCTCGGTGCCGAAGTACTTCCGCGCCTAGTAGCATTGACAGCCGCACAATTCATCACAAACTGAGTTGGTCCAAGCTCGAACTTTCCATGCAACGCACTGTAAAACGCGGATGAGAAAGAAGACAGTTGGTTTCGTTGTACATAGTCAATGTGGCTAATACAAGGGACCTGCTACCACTGGGATCCTCTGTATTCGCTGTTAATGTAATACGCAAGTTCACCCTTAAGTATTACTTCAGTTTCCATAGCTTAGTCATCTGAACAAGGACTATCATATCCCTTCGTTAGAAGGAACGACTATCTTCATTCTATTAGGATCTGCCTACGGGAAACTATCCCTTCATCGCATCTGCTGATTCCGTTCGCCCGATCCAATAGAGATGGTTAATTACTCTCCTGAGCTCTCCGATTCTCAAAACGATGACAACCGCAACAGCACATGACGCATCATGCTTCACTGGCAGCCTCAGGGAATTCTGAGTGCTAAGACCAAGTGTAAGCCTGTGATGTGATAATGTCATTGAACAGCGATCCCTCATGAATTAAAGGCTTGATGTTGTAATTAGACAAAGCACCATCAATTTTAGCAGGTTGTTTCTCCTTCCACCCTGAGAGAGTGGAGGGGGAAGTTCGTGGTTTTTATTCTGACATTGTCAGATAACTTTGTGTGGGTGCCACAACATCAAGCTTTGTATTTGGCATTCAGGATGAGACATCCTCGACTCGGAAGAGACAACTGGGAAGGAGTATGCCTTTGTGTACGCTACGACGACTCTAGCCACTGCCCCAGGACATACAGCACTCCCATGGGGAACCTGCGCCAGACCACGCTATACCGAGACATTGAGGAAATTGACATTATCTCAGTAGATCGTGAAGGTAATAATGGTTAGTGTGCTCATTAATATTCACTGTGAGAAAGGTGGGGAAGTTGAGAGAGGTTCCTCCACACTGAGTTGAGTGGTGGAGATTGCAGACCTTTGACTCGGAGCTGGTTGCACGAACGAATGGTATTAGAAGACCCCCCTGTCGCGCGCGCTGTAATTGCTGCAGTGTTCTACTTGTCGGGTCAATGAATATACATAAAATTGTACAGTAGGTCTTTTTATTCGACCCGAGACGCGGCTCTCATCTGTTCCTCCCTTCGAGAATTTATACTCGTGATGGCATAAGCGAAAGGCTTTGGTTGACTGTCGGACAAAAAAGTCAGCTCTGCCTAAAATATCTTTGAAGGACAGCTAACCTGGTCAGACCAGCGGTATACTCTGGAATCACTGAAATATCCATGCCTTCGGAGTCTTTGGCTTTCATGATGCGAATAGTGGACAAAATGGAAACCATAGCAGCCCATAGAGACAACTCCGCGAAATGACGTCCTGGACAGATACGCCTGAACTAATTGAGCGATGAACGAATCAGCCTTGGGGAGCGATGCTTACCTTCCGAATCCCCAAAAGAAAACAGGACCATCTTTCAATTTGCCCTCTGCGGTCAGGTGTCTTTGGGGGTCGAATCGAGATGCTTCAGGATAGATGCGCTCGTCACGAGATAGAGCCCTTGGAGCAATCTAAATTCCAAGCTCAAGATCATTTTAAACGCAAAGTACATACCATTCGTTCACCATGACGGTCGTCCCTGCGATGACCTTCAGGTTTAGTGTGCATCAATGAAAGAAGTGTGCGGACCCTTCGGGATGAAATATCCTTCATAAACATCGTCCTGAGATGTCATGTGTGGCAGACCTAGCTGTGGGACAGGCTGCCACCTCAAAACCTCTCGACAAATAGCTTCGATATAGGGCAGTGACGATCTGTGCTCAAAGTTTGGGGCGCTATCCCCACAGATGGCGTTGATTTCAGCAACAGCGCGAGATTGCACATCTGGGTGGAGTAGCATCGCAAGCATGAATGTATGTAAAGTTGAAGCAGTCTTCGGACGTCAAATGGTAAGGGATTGTTAAACGTGTCAGCTGTACGACCTTACCGTCTCGGTTCCACCTAGGTGACTTTAGTTTTGCTTGCAGATTTGATCGTGCAGTGACTCACCGACGAATGCACTGATAGCGACACCTTTCATAAATTCTTCTTGTGCTGGAGATATATCCTCATCCTCGCTCAGGAATTTGGCTACGATAGATGATGGTCGTCCACTACCTGTCTGGTCTGTGTCCAGTCACAGTGCCAACACAAAGAGCTGAACTACATACAATTTTCTCCTTCGCAATTTCGAACGGTTCATCTAATATTCGCCGAACAAGTTTCCTACAGTAAGGAGCCAGACGGCGGTCTGCCGCCCCTGGAAACCACGAAGGAAAATATCCCACTGCCAAGAGACTAAGTAAGTGAATTGTGACGTGACTGGCAATATCTGACACGTACGGAAGGGGAACGCGGTTAGGAGTGCAGCCCTTTCCGGAGCGAGTATTTTCTTGGCAATCTCAACGGCCTCACGGGCACAGCTAATTATAGGGTCGCCCTCTGGCCGAACCTCGTAGCCATACGTTGCAGCCATGATGAGTGAACCCGAATACCTAATGCATATGAGAGGAAATAACAAGCCAGATCAAAGAGCCTCGACGAACGTTTCGAGGTACTTCTCCATCTCTTCAGGAGCGCCGAGGAGATCAACAACGAGTTGATATGCTTTGCGAATATATAAATCATGATACTCCGCAGATGCTTCTGCATTTAAAGCATGATGGTAGAGCTTGCGGTGAAGTCGGAGCGTATCTCCATAGGGCAGAAATGCAGTATTGAAGGATATTCCAAATCTTTCCTGTCCCTTAAGCATGATTGCAAGCCGTTTAAATTTTCACACATACTCTTCATTTGTGCGGAGGACAGGGCGGTCGGAATATATGGCGGAACGTTTGTCCAAAAGGTCCCGCGCGACTTTCATGGAGCCGATGATGACGATATGTTGACCCAGCACACGGGAGTACACAAGGTCGCCTGGTGTGGTGTCAGTATTGGTAGGCTGTGGCACTGCTAGCGAGGGTCAGATGTATACCATATTTTTCCTTCCAATTAGCATATGTAAGCCATGGCCTAGAAACGTCTATGTCAAATGCGTTGCCCACGAATGGGAGCAAGCGAGGGCCCGGCGGAAGAGGCGCTTGACCTGAGTGCTTGCTCACTGAGCGCCAACCTAGAAAGAGAGGAATGAACAAGACGGCGCCATACGCGGCGAAGTAGAGGTTCGACATGGTCGTGGTGGTTCAGCTGCAATGTGACGCATACTAATAAACAAATCTACTGGTACGTAACAAGCTTTCGACTTTTCGCCTCAGGCTTGAATCTGATCCATAGCCTACTAGGTGCCGAATTCCGAGTCAAAATCAAGTAATGCTGTACTTCAAGTTAGTTCGACCCCGGAGGGTCAATGGATCCGAAAGATTTAAGATAACGGTACACACGTCCATTATACTTGCTTCCAGGTGACAGATTGAATGGTTTAGCAGTACATTAACACAGCTTATACTTACTTGACTTGGACCGGGAGAATAGCCACTCCCGATTAGGCAAGCTTCTGCAGTTCGAACTTCGGGCTGTAACTTAGACTCGGATATACTTATCAGTAACCCGGTTGTCCCAAAATATCTATATAAACGTTCAATACTCTAACTCAACTCAAATTAGGCTACTTAGGCAGAAGCCTATCGGCAAGCATCGCATGAACGTCAGATCTACGAGAAAATCACTTATTCGAAGTCAGTCGAACGTCTGGGAATAGCTGGGAGTATGACTTTGGATCTCCGAATGCAATAAACATATAGCACTTAGTCAGGCTGTAACTATAATACAAGAGTTAGGGGGATACCAAACTGAACTTCCCTCGAATTCGTCTTCTCTCTGCTAGTGACGAGCTCATCGAGGCGTCGAGGTTTCTTATGCTACCTCTGTATTATTCTGCATCATGAGCCTGATCTCCGTCTCCGGAGCCCTTGTTTTAAACTCAATAGCGCACGGCTTGTCACTTGGCATCGCCCCGGTCATAAACGCCATATCATCCAGCGGTTTCGTAGGATCCAGAGTGAGCTGGAAAGCCCAAAGAATAAGAAGCGAGTTTATGAATATGGATCTGTACCAGTCAAAATGAGCTCGGAAGATCATGCGTGTGAAAGGATACCGCTACCTGTTCGCGACGTGCTGACCGGGGCATATGCTGGAAGGAAAGGCAGTTAAAGAAAGAATATCCTGAAAGACGATGCTTACCGCCGACCAAATCCATAGACAAAGAATTTAAGATCTCCTCTCAGGCAACCTTGGTCGTTGATCCAGCGCTGAGGCTCGAACGCGTGAGGTTCAGGGTAGACTTCTGGATCTCGAGAGATGGCCCTGAGGGGGAACCGTAAGCTTTAGGTTCTTCGTACCTTGAAGGACGATGCATACCAGTGGTTGCCTAATACAGTAGTCCCGGCGGGAATACAATAGTTTTCCTGCAGATGGATGTCAGATTATCTTCCGCACAACAAATTGTTTGACACTACTTACCCAAATCACGTCTTGAGTCGTTCGGTGAGCGAATCCTGCAGCGTGAACATCATAAACTATGTACATAATCGACAATGAAGATACTTACCATTGGCACCCAGCGGTCTCCATCTCAAAGCCTCGGAGATAAAGGCATCCAGACGAGGAAGAAAATGTAGGTCAGCGATGGTCGGTGCTTTTGTGAAGAAATCGTTGAATCAAAACAACTGCACAAGGAAATAGAGCTACCTCGATCTCTTCCTATGACTACATCAAGCTCGGCATGGACTTTGGCTTGCTCTTCAGGGAAACATGCGGCTGCCATTAGCACCGTGCATATTGCCGCAGCAGTCTGACACCTGGATTCAGCGATATATCTTCGAGAACAACAAGACACCCCACCGTATCGGTTCCAGCTCCAAAGAAGGCGCCACCAAGAAAAGCAATCTCGGTCTCCGTCAAACCATAAATATTGCTGTTTTCTAGCATATATTTTATGAACGACGGGCCAGCGTCCACATTTCTCTCCTGTATCAGTTCAGCCATCGTGTAAAAATTGGAGAGGCAATGCATACTATCTGCTGTTTCACGCGGTTCAGCTGGCTGGTGCAGAGTTGCTTACTCGTCTCAAACTCCGATTTTAATTCTCGGCCGTACCAAGGCAGATATTTGAGCCATGGGATCGATTCCACCAGGTACGCACCTGGGAACAGAACTGTACGAAGTCTCTCGAACACTAGGCGAACCTCTCTGATTTCTGGATCAGTAGCACATGTAGGCGTAGTCTTGCCGTATGTAATTTTCATGATCGTCGCCGCAGCGTAACTTCAAAGTACCCGTAAGTGATATACTAGTATAACTTGAACCTAGTAAAGCGCTTACGTTGTCGCATGATTTTGGAAGTTATATGGATCATCAAGAATGTCGAGGACCGTATTTTTCGCATGCGACATCTGCAAGGGCTCGTATGCCACAGCTGCCTTAGGCTGGAGGTGCGTATGAAGTGCTCTACAACACGTTAAATCAAATAGAGGTTATTTTTGCGGAATCGCAGACTACGAACCTACGCATCCGACGGAACCTGTCCCCAGTAGATATAAAGCCGATGGATAGTCCGCCACTAAGCATTTCTCCAGCAGCTACGAAGCGAGGACGATCAGCCACCAATCCGCCCTGCTTCTCCATAATATCCATCGCGGCCTGTAACGGGATGCTGAGCATGGAGATGACGCTCAGTGCAGAGTGACTAACTTTGTAACGACCAATAATAATGATTTTCTCAGCTCCCGAGCGAATGGTGATCAAAGGACCATACTTGTCAATCCATCCCGCAATGACAAGAAATGACCTGACCAGAGATGGCACACAATTAGCATCGATGATTTAATGAGTTAAACGTGAAGCCTTACTTGTGGAATGGTAGGAAGTGCCCCCGAAGTCTCCGAGTAGGAGGGGAAGGTGGGAGAGGAAGGGAATTCTTTGATTTAAGAAAGTAAGTCCGAGCAGTCACTGCTACTACCAAAAGACAAGCTCCACCAAAGAGGCTGAGCTTAGTGGCATCAGAAATGCACAGGACATGTAGCTGTGGCATGATTAATGGAAGGGCCATAGAGCAGAACTGGAGGAACACACCAAAGGTACATTCTTGTTATGAATTTATAAGTAATGCATGCCTGCGGTGATTCGCTGGCTCCAGCCAAGCTTAGCGGATAACCGCAAGAGGACGAGAAAGTGACTCCGACGTCGGATCACAATACTTACTTACTTACATGTTGAGCCTTGACTTGGAGGTACACTGTTTCGTTCCAATGTCAGCATCTATGAAATACTATCAGTATGATCATTGGTTTCCTATTTTCTGATCCAACCAAAATCTAACACCTCAAGTTAGGGTCATCCCTCCCGACCGTCAACAGCATTTGATCTTCGCCGCGAGAGAGAAGCTGAACTTCAAGTTGCGGATAGTCGGAGTCGCCGCGGCACACTATCTGGGTCGACCCTTGACTAATTGTTTTACTCCGTAATGTCTTTCCTAGGCTTATCATGTTTCCGGCTCTCAAGCTCAAGCTTAAGGCTCATTACAATGGTGGAAGATAGTTGGAGCGAAGACACATCAGATCTGAGAGGACTCATTTTACGTTATAGGCTTTTCATAATTATGCGGAATCACAAAAAGTTGCATTTCGGAAACGAGTGAGGACCCCGAAAGCGTCTGAGTCTGTACGCTGGCACGGCATTCAATATTCAGCACCAAGGTGATACAACACAATCTCCTCGGACTGTGTCATATGACCTTGAGCTTCGTATTCCTGTTCTCCACCATGATGGCTACTCTATCAAAAAGATCTGTGAGGTTCTTGGCACCCAAAAATCCCTTGTATACAAAACTTTCCAGCTCCATGCCACACTCGCTGATGTTGCCAATCCCAATCCACGCACAGCAGGCCGTCGTCGCAGTCTCAATTACGAGGACATCAATTACATCAAATCACACTGCCATTTACAGGGCTTTGTGTTCTTAGACGAGCTTCAGAGTGACCTGCTTTCACGACGTGACGTCAAGGTTTCACTGTCCACTCTCTCGAACTCTGCAACGACTCGGTATCACATGCAAGAAAGCATCTCGCCGCGCCCTCGAGCGGAATGATGAAAAACACGCCGCATTTATGAACAACCTTGCTGACATTGCTCCCAATCCTGAGATGTTAATGTTTGGAGACGAGGCTGCAAAGAATGATTGTACATTAGCTCGATCAATGGGATACTCACCACGTGGAACACGATGTGTTCAGTCTGGATGCTTCATTCGAGGAACACGGTGGTCCATTCTACCAATTCCGATTCTTGATGGCATTGTCATTCATGACATTGTGCACGGCTTAGTGACAAATCAACGTTTCCTACAGTTCCTTTGGGAGCTTGTCGTGAGTCAAACTGTGTCTGTCTGTGATGCATAAGTCATGCGATGACATTTCAAGCATAGGAAGACTTACCTGATCATCCCGAGGAAGCTTGCCAACGATCTGCATATCGACAAATAGTCGAGCCTTTACTGGCTGTTCTTCGATGATCTTCTCGGCCATTGCATTGAAATCAGCCGCATTATCGACATCAATTGCATCATTTTGGCTTTGCAGGAAACCATCAGCAGGAAGTGATGCGGCAAAGGCAAAACACTCACGGCTTCGTTACTGGGTAAATATATTTGAGGCTGTAAAGCTTCTTTAGGGTGACCTTGTACTCAGTCTTCCCATGCGTTGCAAGCACTACATGAAGAAAATTGATGTAACCTTCAGCAGTCGGAGCAATGACGAGATTTGCTTCCTTGGACTTATTAACGTTCTCTTCGGATTTCTTCTTCTTTGCAGATGGCTTGACAGGATTGTATACAACGAGATTGATCAAGAAAACAGTTTTGAATGTCACGCTCTCAGGTTCCGGAGTAGACATGGTATCAGTGAGTCCTGAATCGCGTCTGATGCTATGGCCTATACTACTTAGTACGTTGCTCTCTCTCATTGCTTTTCGGAGTCCTTGCCGGACATTTCTGAACCACAATCCAACTTCTTGCAATTCCGCATAATTATGAAAAGCGCTGTAACAATTTCAAGCTTTTTTCAAGCCTACGCGAGCACGTAGGCGATGTTACGCGCTCGGGCTGAAATCAAACTCAGCTCAATGAGCAGTTTGAACTTTGAACTTTTAGATGGGCAGTGCAGCCTGCAGAGGTTCGATCACGACCGAATTCAGACTACCTTACATAAGTATCACATAATAAGGGTGCATAGTCATATGGATCGTAGAACACTAAAATACTTGCCTTACATACGGCCGAACCCCGCATATCCGCCCGTCGCGATTCCACCACTTGGTAACACATCTGCCGCATATCATGCATGACCATACTCACGCTCCTACACTCCTGGTGGAAATCCACCAGCCAGATCTGCCCAACCTCCCCTTGGAGCGGATGGGATTGGGGATGGTGACCTGCGCCGCCAAACTCGACTACCTGAAAATCTTGGCGTTGACGTCATACAGACCGGTATATCTCAACCTCATAGCTATGAATGTGAGTGCTGCCAAGTGATGCATTAATCGTTAGGGCTCATATTTTGAGGATTCTGATTTGATTCTGATCCTCTTCTCCGTGTGCGCGCATCCTAGTATCCGCAGAATGACGTTCACAGGTGTGCCATTTGGGCCTTGGTGTGCTTTGCCACGATTATGTAGTAAACTGATCGGAGTATTTCTCGAAGGACCATACATTTCAACTTTCGAGTGGCGTCCAATAGACTCGAGGGAGAGGCGTCCGCCGAGCAACTGGGAGTTCCTTATATTTCCTCTCTTGATGGAATAATCGATAGTCCGTTGCGCCAACTGTATGTTATAGGTGAATTGATCTCCATCCTTCCCGAGCCGGATTTTCTTTTCCTTCTTCACTGAACCCTAAAGCGACCAATCACTGGAAGGTATCGTCCTTGCGATAGGGAAACCATAACGCCGACGAGATGGTCGTTGGCGCAGGTTACATATATACTTGAACTTTCAATTCAATTGAACCATCATGTAGTGCGCTGGATGCAAGCCTGAGGGGGGTATGCCTGCCTCATTGTTTACACGAGAGTAAATTCTACTCTGCTTCCTGCCATCATGCTACGCTCTATCCGAATTTTTAATTTTAATCGATGTAGCTGTCGTATTCTGCGCAGCCAAATCTGAAATCCATTTAGATCGGTAGGGGTTGATTGTTTCCCCTAGTTACACACAAAGTACAACATGAATCCTGGTCACAAACCGGTAATACAGGGATATCGGCGTCGTGCATAAGACGCATACATAATGGAACATTAAATCAGGCCATCGCCTGTGTATCTCGCAAAATCTTATACCCCACAGAATATCAAACCTCAGGCTCCTAAGCATTGCCATGTCAGTATCAAGTACGATTTGATCTTGCAGGACCAAGTTACCTTGCTAGTTGTAAAGAATCATTTCCGCAATCTTCCCAGCTCTCTCCCGACTTCCCGAAGCCATAAGCGAAATTCTCGTTGCCCAATAGGGCTCTCCTGTCGTTGTTAGCGTTAATCTGCGATCGACCAGTTTAGGGTGTATGTGGAATATATGCGCTTTGACCCAGATGGTCATCCCACGGTTGATCTGCCGCACCCATAGCTGAAACTTCTGGTTCCCCTCTTTCCTGAAACAGTGGACATAGACATCGCCGAGCTTGGGTGCTATGCACTCGTGTGGGTATCGAAGCTCTGATGAGCTCTCGGACTTGTACCATCCCATGAAGAGATCCTTGTTGTTAAGCTTGCGTTCTATGCGGAGAAGTTTAAGGGTTTTCGTGGGTGCAGACGCGCGAGGATCTTTCCTTGATGTTACCACCGACTCGGCGTGTGTCTCTCTTTCTATGTTCTCTGCCTCCGAGTCCTTAGTCGCTGACTCGCGGTTCTCTGTTTCCGTTCTTTCTGCCTCCGTAGTCACTGACTCGCGATTATCTGTTTCCATCCTCTCTGCCTCGTTAGTAGCAGGCTCGTGTCCCTCTGTTTCCGTTCTCTCTGCCTCATTGGCCGTTGGCTCGCATATCTCTCTTTCGGTCATCTCTGCTTCCTCGGTTGCTGATTCGCGTCTCTCTAGCTCCATCCTCTCTGCATCCCTTCTCTCTGCATCCCCTTTCTGCATCCTTCTCGTTCTCTCCATCGCTACGTTTCCCACGTTCGTTGGCCTAGAAATTTCTGGCATGATTGGCGCATATGACATGTCGAGAGTAATGATGGGCCCAGGGTCTGCGTGACTGCCAGATGCGGAGGGTTGCATTTGACTAGCAGGAGCCAGCAGGACACTTTCCGCATCATCGCTAGAACTGATGTCAGATTAATCATTTGCACATGAGCATGGCACTGAGCAGCAGAACCTACATGGACCAGTGCCTCGCTGCAACGTTGGGAACGAATTGTGTGCGTTCAATCACGTTTGCAGCAGCGTGCGTAGGGACGGCTGTCACGACGCTTAACTCTGCACCTGTGCGTCGCGAAGACGTAACAAAACTGGGGTGCTCTGGTAGAACCTGCTGCACATAGGACTGCGACTTGGATCTACAGCAGTGATTAGGACTCAGGAATACCTTCCACTGCTTCAGAATACGGGAGGCTGACCTCAAACTCAGTGACTGAATATAACACCCTCTGGAATCAAGCACTTGTAGGGTGCTACCTGGAGATTGTTCAAACTGTGTGGTCATGCTTCAACAAGGCACATAAGGATTTAATTTGTTACTCACTGCTTCAATGTCTAACTTCAATTTCAGCCCCCATTGGTTGGTAGGGGGGACGTCGAAGGACACGTCAAGCCTGGGACGGAATGCCAGTGGTTGTGCCAGATGCTGCGGTGATCTCAACTCGGATGGCTATAAAGCCAAGATGTCAGTGTATTTCATCAAACGCTGCACACTCCGAGTCTAGTGTGATGATGTACCTTTGACTGGAGTACATGCGAGTAAGGGTTTCGAGATGGATCGGAATAGCGGGCGAGAGTCTCCTGCAGACTCGCATTGAACATTCTAGCTGTCGGTGAGATAAAGGGAGGAGGAAAGCGTTGTTTAATATCAAACCAACCGTTCGCCTCATGTCACTCGGTTCGATAATGCATGGATAATTAAAGAACCACTCATTAATAGTGCAGATAAGGCGCCAAAGTACATTGTCAAGCTGTCAGCCGTAACAATGCTGTAGCTAGGGGCAAATTGGAAACGGCAAGATAGTCCGAAACATATGCACGATATCTTATCTCTTCTATGCGCTGGTGCACCATCTTTCAACTGGACTTTGATGTAAAATTTAACAGACTGAAATAATTGTACACAAACACTTGACCACGGTGGGTAACATAGAGGAACAGATCAGTAGTACAAGAGTGCACAAGGTGAGGACATGCTACTAGTCATTCACATCCTCATCCACTCATAGTAATTCCTCCCTGGAAGACAGTGCCGACTAATTCAACTCCGAAAAATTGGCCATGGTAGGTCTGACAACGGAAATTAGTAACAAGTTTCAGCGAAATTTTGAATATCAGATTGTCAAGTTGTGGAGCACGCCCTCAAAAGAGGTCAACTCCCTGAAGAAATTCAACGAAAAGAAAAACCAACATCATAACCAACGAAAACGAAATTAATTACTCACCACAATCGGAACCTGCGCTTGAAGTAAATGGGTCGAACGGCGAACGCTCGGAGACTCGAAAAAATAATGCACGAAGGCAGGAAACCGCATCGAATGAGAGTGAGCCCCATTGAGTTGAAGACAGACCAGAGGCACAGTCGACAATCGCATAACTATGTCTATGAGCAACGAAGCACCAACCGTCTTCCAAGATGACTCGTACACGACCACGCTCATATCTTCGCGTAGCCGTGCAGTTGTTAGAGCACTTGAGATCGAGTCAGCAACAGGGTGGGCAAGGGGAACAGGTCCTGAGCACGATGGCAGCAAGTCCAGTAAATCAATCTTCCCGACCAACATCGTTCCCCGCAGCGCTCTTAGAGCTGGGAGCTTTCCATTGTGAACGAGGAGGTACAACCCTGTTTCTCCGGGGACTTTCCCCACAGCCGAAGAAGAAAGTTAAATCTTTCCGTGCGTGTGCTGTGACGGCGATTCTTCAGACGATGCGATGAAGAGACAAAAATTTGTTGCACAGCTATAATTTGTACATTGAAACTCCGACTAAAAAGCAGCCGACTCGGAGAAGCCGGCCGCGGGACATTGCACCCTTGTAACCGACTTTCATTAGGCACTCTACTATGAGCAGCCCAATGGACCCTCCAGAGGAAAACAAGGACTCTACTGATACCGGGTTGTCTCCCAATACTTCTACTCAATCTGCCACACGCAAGGAACCACCAAGCCGCTCCAGTATGTGGCCTCTCCCTTCAATTTCAGTGACTCGGCACCCAGCAGGCAAGCTTGCATCTTCTTTGCTGCCTAGATCCAGGCTAAACATCATCCCTATTTTTGCAGGAAAGTTGTCACCACAGACCGATGAACGTTGCTTTTCCTACTGCTCGCAGACTACTCGCGGACGCACAGAGGGTCGTGAGCCGACGTGTCGTTCAGTGTGCTTCCGCAGGGTCTTCGCGCATGAGGTTAGAACAGCGATTGCTCACGATGAAGTGCTCAGGGGAAAGACTCCTCAGAAGAATCATGGTTACCCTCTTCCACCCGAGGGCCAGCCCAACCCCGACAGCTTATCTTCATCATCGCCCAAGTCTGTTGATATACGGTATTGGGAGGAGGGCTGGTACCTCTGGACAAGTAGGAGCCGGTGGGCAACGCAAGAGAGATTGGACCTGATGATGTGGGACCTGGATCACCAGGATCACTGGCAGCGCCACAAGGACGAGGTGCAGAAAGAGTGGGACGATTATTGGGCACAGCATCAGCGACAGGCTGGGGAGCAGATTTATGGTACGCCTACGGCCAAGGGTGCATCTAATAGCATACAACTCGAGGGCACACCGTATCCAGTCGATGGACAGATGCTGCCTAAGCAAGAGGGCATACATCCATGGTGAGTCACTCGTAGCCTTAACCGTCATTCTAGCTAAACGAGGATTGATCACAGGCAAGAGTCTACATTAATCAAACTACCTCCCCCCGTCACCCCACTATTGGAACCCATCCGCGACCTTCTCTCACCATCCTTCAAGGTCATGACCACTTTACAACGCAGTTTTGAATCGGGTGCACATGCCGAACTCGCTGCTCGCATGTGGGAAAAGGCAAGGACTCCCGATCCATTCATCCTTGCAAGTACTGTTTGCAGGAAGATGTGGGAGAAATGGAAAGAGGGGCCCCCAGATTCTGACACCACTTCGGATATTTGATAACTTTGCCTGCAGCTTTATACCTCCGCTAGAATATTACTATTCACAATACTATAGGATTGGGGCATCAAACGTCTCAATTTTTGATGTGTTTCCCTCGGGCTGGCCAAAGGGAAGACTGCCCTGCTACCATACCGATGACGGCACAATACGCGAGTAAAAAAGTTGACGGGTCTCGCAAACCCTGCGGACCCAAAACACAAGTGACTAGAGTGAGATTCGAACTCACGCCCTTTCGGACTGGATACATGGTCCTGATTCCAGCGCCTTAGACCGCTCGGCCATCTAGCCATATTGAAAGCTCTCCATTATTACGTCATGACATCAGCAGTAATTGCTGTCGCTGGCAAGCCGCTACCCCGAAATTTCGTTGGTGTTGGACAGTCATCCGTAACATTCATGTACCCTCTCGTGAAAGAAAAGAAGTGCAGAAAACTTAATTGCAGTACCGTGTGCGGGGCAACTTAAGTCAAGTTGAAGAAGGTATTAGTTTGGGTTAGTTGGCAGACACGCCTTGTGAGGAATGACGATCTGATATATCATGTGTGTGGAATATGCTCCTGATAATTCTCCATTAAGTTATGCATGTGAGCAAAGGAGAAGTCAACGACTGGCCTTGCAGTCCCACGTTCAACGCTCAGAATGTTCAACACTTGTCGTGGATTTTGCTGAATAGAATTACTTCTACATAGACAGCGGTACCTTTCTACTTGGGGGTATTTTGGTGCACGGGTGTCAGAGTGCCGCGGCCTTCCAAAAGTTTCCATGTGCATTGCGCACCATATCGATTCAATGATGAGCCGCCCTCTTGACGAACTTGATGCAGTGGACCAAGCATTCTGAAATCATTCGAAGTTAGGTTCACTATTATTTCAACTGATGCCTCCCAGCTCCGCACACTTGCTTATACCTAGCTAGCTTCAAATTGCGTCGACCTCCATGTCAGTCAGCCAACGCATTGCAACAGATCAGCTAGACGATAACAATATCTACTAGGTTCGCAGACTGATTAAATTTGACACCTTGCTATCAGTTACCACTCATTCGGACAAGCAGTACCCAGGGAACTTGAAGTATCACCGACTTAAACAACCATCTTAAGTTGTTCTCTACTAATGATAACGATAGCCACTATGGGATTTTGGTGGCAAGTCACCATTAAGACACCTTTCTCCATGGCAGTTCCTGCACCTTGGGAGTCTTCTGACGAGAGGCATATCACAGCACCGCGGTCTTCCACGAAAATCTTTATAAATTGCTACCACCGTCGGACGGGCTTGAGGCTGCTTGAGGCCTCGAGGCCTTAAGTACTACATATATCGACTGTCATAATAGTATGTGTATTAAGTCAGCTACTGTGACTGTTAAGTTGATGCACCGACGCCGTTATTTGGGTGTCCCACACGTCCCCATGCCTCAAGTGCTCACCTCATGGGTATAGCTATCCCAGGCACCAGCCACCCGCAGGTGTCGCGGGCAGATACCCGGGCAAGCCTTACCCTCCCGTGTCATACCCTAGCACTCGCGTCATCATGATGCAAAGTAGGTCTATATCTGTGGCAGAAGGCTGGTTGATCGCAATAATCTCAGGCTCTGTAGACTATTTATTTTGGGCTTGGAGTTTTAGCATCTAACACCTTATCAATTCTCAGGAGGACTTTCGACGATTCACGCACGTTGAGTTCTCGAGCATACTTTTCAAACAAAGTAAATCACGATTCTCACTGTCCTACAGCCTTATGGGAATCAAAGTTCACTTTCGAAGGCTGTTCTATTGATCTTGCGATAAGCCATTGAGCGTGTGGAACTCATCTGACTAGATGACTGAGGACATCCTGGGACATCGAGCCCTCAGCTGTCAGAAACTATCACAAAAGGGAAACCTTGAAAAGTGAAGCTTCTTCTTGTGGAAGGCTTATAAAGGCTTACAAGGTATTTATCAGACCTTTTATCACCTTATTCACCCTTGCAAATACGACTATGGCCAACAAAGCGAAACTCGAGGCACTCCTAACTCTGATTAACACATCTGCACGAGATGCCATTACTCTGTATGAGCAGCACGGTGGCAATGTGCCGTCCATGGACCAGGTGGAATCCCACCCATTGGACGATGCTGTCGACCAAGTCGCCTTGAAGACTGCTATTCGTACGCTTGAGGGTGCCTTTGCTCAGCTAAGCACCACACTTGCACCCCCTGCCCATAGTGCAATCAATGTGAGAATCCGAATGATAGCATGCATCCACTCTACTTTCACTGATCCGATTGCATGCAGCTTGTCCAAGTGTACGATTATGCTTGCATGCGAGTCGCTGTTCGGGAGAACATTACAAATATTCTGGTGAACTACCCCAAGGGCATTCACGTCAATGACCTGTCCAAAATTATCAACATCGAGCCAAAGAAACTGGCCAGGGTCATGCGTCTCCTAGCCACACGAGGTTGTTATAACGAAGGTAAGGAATCATTCGTTACCCTGGCCGATGTCATCTCAGAATCTTGTCAGTTGACATGGATGTCTTTGCCAACAACCGTCTGTCGATGATCCTGCACAACGAGAACCCTGTTCGGCACATGGTGAATCTTCACGTAGAGTCATGCGCGAAGGGAGCAGCAGTTTTCTATGACACTCTCAAAGACCCGAGGACCGCTTACTCGTATGAGCCAACGCATGCCCCCTTTATGTATGCCAACAACAAAGAAGGCATCCAAGGAGAGTTCTTCGACTTTATGAGACAGGATGTATGTTTGTAAATTTTGCTTGTCGTTATTCTTACTCATATAAGTCACCCATAGGACGAGCGTCGTGAGGTAGGAATCCAGTCCCTGTGAACGAGGGCATTCTGACATCTTTATCAGAGTTATCACAAGTCGATGAGAGGTCTGAATGGCATCATGGGCTCTCTTGCTGTTTTGACTCGTAAGTGCTTGAAGCGCGGACAGAGGGACGCTGTGCTGACCTGATGATAGACTTCCCATTCGAAAAATATTCAACGGTCGTTGATGTTGGAGGAGGTATCGGCGCATTTTCTCTGCCATTGGCAAAAACACACAAGAACGTAAAAATTACAATTCATGATCTTCCGGAAGCATTGGTTCAGGCGAGAAGCGTAAGTCAGCAATTGGACTCCTTGCTTCTCACTAGCTGACGTAATTTAGATCTGGGCGAAAGACTGCCCTGAAGCTGTCGCAGAAAACAGAGTCGAATTCGAGGCGCTGAACTTCTTCGAACAAGTGCCCGCGAAGGGCAAGGACATCTATTATGTGAGTCGAGAACCTTGTGAGCGACAACCGACAAAGTTAACAGTGACCGCAGCTCAGAAATATCATTCACGACTGGCCTGACCACGAGTCTGCGCTCATTCTTCGCAACGTTCGCCAGGCTCTGGGTCCAAACAGTCGCGTCCTCATCCGTATGTGACGCGTAGGGTAATCTGTCGTCCACAGTCTGACAAATTTTAGATGACTATGTGGTCCGCCAACTCAGCCGAAAGCAGGCAGAAGTTGAATCTTCAACACTGGGAGCTGTTGTGGTATGTCATGCCCCCTTATCTATGTCCACCTTGGCTCATCTACGCACCTAGGCTCCTGAACCCCTCCTTCCGAACTTCGGTGTCGGAAATATGCGCATGTATCAGCAAGACATGTCCATGTTGTTGTTACATAATGCGAAGGAGCGAACATTGCAAGAGTCTCTCGCACTCTCGTGAGTAACGTTTGATTGCTGCCTTGGTCTCATTTGATTCAATCGGTAAATAGCACCGCGGCTGGTCTGAAACTGGAGAAGGTCTGGGACCTTGCTGAAGCATGTGTCTTGGAGTTCTCTGCTGCATAATGTCGGCTAGTTACCCACCTTTGGTTTATGTGTTCATCCACGTAAGCAATAATTGCACTCATTGGAGGTTGCACGATGTAGCAGAAATCAATTATTTGTATATCGGATAAAATACGAGCTTCCAAGGTGACTCGTTGCAATGCAATCACTGTGTGATGATCCACAACTTTTTCACGAGCTTCCATACCTTGAGAACACCAGTGCTAATGCTAAAAGAAACCACAGCATCATGAGCAATGATAACTTTAGGTGTGAGAATACATACTTTACACCCTCTACTTGGGCGAGCGGTACCCACTGAGCACCCGAAGTCTTCGGAGTTGCATTGACCTCTACCTCGGACACCTCGGACCCTTCTTCTAAACGTCTTTGTTTTCCCTTGGATTTTCTGGCGCGATTACCATTTTTCCTAGCAATTTGGTCTGGGGAAACAGTTGAACGGAATCGTGGGGGTTCGTCTCCCTCGCTCTCCAGTAATACCCATTGGACACGGTAGGTTTTCTTGATGTGCGAGAACACGTGAACAACATCACCCGCGGGCTTCACGTGAGCTATTTTTGGAACCTGATACGAGGGCTCGACGTTGGTTGGCTTCGCCAAGCGCTGACTTTCGCTGTGAGATGGGTGTGGTGGATGCATGAGAAGTTCCTTGAGAAGTGTGTATGGTATCTGGGCAACATTCGACTCAGAAGCTTTTCCGCTTGACAAATTAGATGCCGTTGGAAATTCATGTAAACCAGCTAAAAGTCCTGTACCCATACAGAGTCAGGAGGGTATATCGTTGAACCAAGCGTTAACTCACCCCCTTCGGGTCGGCGGACCAGTAGGAACCACCGATCTCCCCCGTTCTTGCTTCGCCACTCTATGACATTCACAGAATCAAGTTCTTCTCTGACCTTCTTCCGTTCAGCTTTCATGGGATATATAGTCACGGACCCATCGTCTTCGTCAGATGGTATAGGTTCGCAAACCAAGCAGAGTTCTTCGATATCAGGTTCTACAGCACTTGAATGTGATGCCTGTTAAACGGATTGGTTAAAAAAATTGTGGTCAGGATTCCCTGTACTAGAAACGAACACTGGGTTGCGTCCTCTCATATGCTTTACACCATAGACGCAGAGGGCAATGTGAACACACAGGATCTCGGACTGTGCAGACAGTGCTTCCAAGTTCTATCAAGGCTTGATTTATATCACCAGGGCGCTTCGACTGTTCTATGAATGATTCGGCGCCTGTCCACAGGATATCTAGGGTCTGTTTAGATTTTGGCAGTGCATGCAAAGCTGTGAAGCGACTAAGAAGTCGATGCACGTTGCCATCGAGCTATGATGCAATGAGAAACTTCAGTGCAGTGATTCTAGTAAACACCTACCACAGGTACACAGTGGTTATACGCGATAGAGCATATCGCGCCTGCGCTGTATCTACCTACACCCGGTATCTTTGCCTGCATATCTTTTGCATTGTCAGGTAAGCGACCCTGTAGTTCATTTACGGTTTTCTGGGCACCACTCAAGAGGCGTGCCGCACGCGAGTAGTAGCCTAATCCCTTCCACAACGAGTTGACGGTCTCGATATCAGAAGCTGCAAGGTCCTTAATGGTAGGGAATCTAGACGAATTGGGCAAGATGATCCAGGGAACTGAGCGCGGTCACGTACTTTGCCATCCACTTGTTGTAATATGGTATCACCGTCACGACTTGAGTCTGCTGTAGCATGATTTCCGAGACCCAGACCTAAGAATCTGTCTAAGTCAACTCTGAGCAACATTTCTTCTTGTCGAGATAAATGATTACCTCGTATGCTCTTTGTGCACGTCCCTCAACGTCGAGCGATGGGTCAAACTTCTTGCGCCAAGGCATTTTCCGTGCATCATGCACTGAGTCGTACCATTCCAGGAGCGCGACTCGCATCGGCTCAACAGCAGTTATGACGTGGATGGACACTGCATGGCTCGAAATACTATTGGCCACAGTCGGGCTATCGTCGTCGTGGTTCTTCTTACGCGTCCCATGCGCAGGTTGACGCGTCTTCCTACTTTTCTTTGTCGCGTCCAGGCGCGATGTTTCATTATAGGAACTGTCAGAGTCTTCATCGTAGTCTTCCCCTGATTCAGGAACCGGATGCTGCGTGCGTTTTCGTTTGGGCACCATCTGCAATATTGGTGACTGTATACAATATAGTGGAGGTTTGGACCGATCTCAGTCACGCTAATATAGCGCGTTTCAAACTCAGACTCCCTGAGGAATATTGCAGCAGGTTTGGGAGCATAATACTTAAGGGCAGAGATATCGTTTCCCTAATTCTAACCGGAAATTGATCCGTCGCAAAGTATTGGTATTATTGAGCAATAGGTAGAGGACGAGTAAACAAAAAACATTATACTCTTTAGATGTCTATACCAGTCGTGTCTGCCCACCAGGGAGAATACTCCGTCGCCTTCGTGCACGTTCTAATGGTGGCAGGTCATCTTCGTCTTTGGAAGACCTGAAGCTTGTGTCCGTATCTTGTGCTGCAAGGGCTGGTGAGTAACCATGTACGAAAGAATGTTGGGGAAACATACCTGGCGAGCCATCACTATCATTTGGTTGTAGCTTTCCATTATTGCCCCCACCCGAGAGGTTGGCTGGAATGAAACATGTCTCAGCACCATCAACCCGGGATGACATATGCTTCGGAAGCATAGAACGTCGCCTCTGCAAGATGGAACACATGAGAGAAGCATGAAGCACAACGCAGGCGCTGCCTACCTTGGTGGTGCCCGCAACATTGACCAGTTCTAGATCAACTTTGAACTGTGCCTCATCTACCCTCGATCTTTGCTCCACGCACTCCACCACCCATGCGATGCCCACAACCACCGGTTTGGGGTCATTCAGAAGTCTATTTGCAATAACCAATGAGGTTGTAGAAGACGCCAAGAAGAACCAACTGACCGATATCGCGTAAGTGTGCTTGCCGAACCGTTCTTATATACAATATGAGAACAGCTCTGCCCAATACGACCGAGTATCTGAGGCAGGTATTTAGCGGAAATGAAGGAAAAAGAACCTTGTGACTTACTCTTGCACCGAGCCCTCTTAACATGTCGACAAACAGACTCCCCGCGTCATCACCGTCATCCGTCCGCACATCCACAAATATTGCACACTTCTTCAATACTTTTAACGCGCTCTTCTTACCTGCGCTTCCGCCTTCCGCGGGACTAGTAGCTGCGTCACTCTTGTGTACACTCGACTGCAAAGCTGCGCTACCAGCACCTTCCTCGACCTTCCCTTTATTCTTCATATCTGCAGATCCGGCGCCTGAGCTCGATGCGGCAGGATACGTACTACTTGATGAGCGAAGCCCTTTACGCGTGCCCACTGCGACCAGCTTTGTCGGTGTTTCCGGAAGGACAGAGAGGGATTGCGATAAGGCATGCAATGCGCTTGACGCACGGTGCGAGTCCCATCCCTCACGTTTCTTGCCTTTGTCGGTTGACCTTGCGAGTTCTTCAATTATGAGGCTTGCCTCCTCACCCTGTTCTTCGGAGGTTATACTGTCTGACGGTACGGGATGCGTTGCCACATCAGATGGTTGTTCCTGCGCGAGAGCTTCTTCCGTAACCCCAAGACTGGTGGTCGTATTGGCAATACAATTATCGTTGAAGACGTCCCCTCCTCCGCCTTTCACTGGACTCGCCATAACACTCGGTAAACTTGTCTTTCGACTGGCCTTCATAGATGGCTTCGCTAGACCTGGACCAAAGATACCAGTTGCCGTGCGCCCAAATGCTCCACTCTTATCTTTCATCCTCCCCACCACGTTCACTCGGGTGGATCCAGTAATTGTAGCATGACGCTTGAGAGAAGATGCTGTTGGTCGCGAAAAGGTGCCCGATGAGCCAGCTACAACACTGTCATCCTTGGTCACCGAGGGACCTGCTCTTGTCTGTTCGTCCTTCTCTGAATTAATATTGAAGCCTAAACTTGTGTTCGGTCTACTCGGAGGAGGCATGGCAAGCTTCTCCAGAGCTGTTGACAGTGTAGACAGCGAAGACGTTTGTTTCGATGGACCGAAGATACTGGAGCGACCGAATATTGGTTTATTTGCTGGGGAGGTTCCCGCATGTTGCTTAATGGGGGACACTGGAAGTGGGATCTTAGAGGGAGAGGGTAGTGGTCTTCGCATGGAGGTCGCGGTGGATGATGATGCATCAGTCGTAGACGATGAAGGTACCGGTTTGGCCTTCATAAAAGAGGCGAGTGATGCCTGTCTAAGCTTGGTAGTGTCAGGGAGACTTCTGAAAGATGGTTTGTCGGGATCCGGAGCTAGGAGAGAATGTGAGAAGGAATATGAGAACGATGCACTGCAGTTTACCTTTGAAAGAGGTCTGAGGTGAAGTTTCAAGCTCCTTACCTTTAGCGCTGGTACGAGAGGCAGCTTCGGGTGGTGCGTCGCCTTCATCTAGGCCTTCAGGCTTCTTCCCTTTCATCGAAAGGCTGCGTGTCACACGACGAGGACCAGAAGATGGAGGCATAACCTTCTTGCCTTTCGACAAGTTGGTGATATGCTTTGAATGCGCTGTATGCGAGCTTCCAGTGGTTGCTGAGCGCCCCCGCTTCGATGGAACGGGTGGGGGAGGCATGTGTGACAAAGCAGATGTGGATAGACGTGGGAGGCGAGAGGGAACAGCTGAGGAGGTTGAAGATTCTGCAACATGGACTGCCAACAGTGATTTGGCATCTGCAACAACATCCTGAGGTTGGTTGTCTTCCTTCTGTTATACCGAGGTGTTAATTTTACGCAAGGGATTTTGTACCCAATATCCAACGCACCTGAACAGCCGCCGGTAATAGACTTTGCACAGCAGGAAGGCGACATACAGATGCAGTAGGCGGGAGAGGCGTGAGAGGTGAGAGAGGCGTTTGCAGAGGATATCTGGCCTGATTTTGTGGGGTTGCAAATTCAATATTGATGATTGGGTTGGTCGGATCAGGAAGTTTGAGGTCAATTAACGATACGTTCGTGAAGTTTGACATAGAGGACGCAGTGTCAACATCCATTCGGTCCTCTGCGGCGGGAGCATCCTCACCACTAGCGGGCGGTGTGAACGGAGATGTTGGAGCCGCCTCTGGGAGCGGAGGGACAGGCGTCATCGTAAGTTGGTTGGGCACCTTCGAAGGAGAACGCCTTGGAGAAAGAGTTCGAAGGTCAAGTTTTGGGAAATGATCTGTGTGAAGCGGGACAGAACGTGCACGCTGAGGAAATATGAACGCCACTTTAACTTTGCCATCCAGAATAGCAGATTGAGGTGTAAGCTTCTGGCATGCCGATTCTGTGGCAGCGCGTACGAACGATTTCACCAACCTCCTCTTGGATTGTACATGTGGTGTCGGATCTCGGATCTCTATGGAGTCACCCATTGCAAGCAAGCTCAATGCTGGTAATGGGTCTAGTTTGACGCGTTTTGGTTCGCGATAACTTGTGGGACTGAGCACGTCTTTTGGACAAGTATCGGATGGCCGTTTGTTCTTCTTCAGCGATAACAGAAACTCATCATCTCTGTGCTCGTCTTCTTCGTCTTGAACTTCCATCTCTTCCTCGCCCTTTATTTGCTGCAGGGATTCCACTTGCATTTGATTCTTCGACGTGACTCTGGCGTGCTTGAGAGGGGAGCGTGTGAGGGGCACCCTCAGGACATGATCAGATACGACTAGTTGGGATCGCGTTCTCTTGGAAGTTTCGATGGACATGTACGTGTTAAAGCAATGCCGCGTACCCCGTAGCGACGAGCTTGAGCGTTGCAGAGTCCACGAAGGTCCTTCGTTGATGTCAAAAGTGTTGAAAGTTCACGACTGGCAAGGCAAAGGCAAGTAACGTGGTCAGACACGTGACCACTTTTAAAATGGTTTATTGTCGTGGCGGTCCACCTGAAGTGTACGATCCGTTCTGCCAGAAATTAGGTTAACTCGACGGAGGAAGGAAACACATGGACAGACCTCCCACAGCGTGTTTGCGGCCTACGGCACTGACACACTGACAGGACTGCTTGTTATTGGCATCTACTTGACGAAATTTCGAAAATTTGCCAGAAGAGAGCTTTAAAATGCTGTGACGACTGACTATTCCAATGATGGTGCCAGTTCATACCCTGTAATTCTAATAACCAGGGCGTGAATACTACAATTGATATTTGCACTATGTACACACTACTACAGTAGATATGCTCATAATGCATAATGCATAATAATAAAAATAAGAAATGATAGAGACATATTTGCCCACATCCCACCACTATGCATTATGAGCAGAACCTAATGCATGACAAATCTACCATGATGCATGATTTTATAAGTCCAAAGTCGGTTTGTTATCGAGTTTTATTGTCATTTTTTCCTTATGCATTATGAGCATATCTACTGTATACACTAATAGTACACTTCCTGCCCAATACAAAAATAAGTGCAAGTGGTCCTAGGATCATGAACAACAGGTATGAGATGGTATACACGGAAAACAATGGCGTCATACCAGAATTTATGGTCGCTGGACTGCGTGGTATCGGTTGCGCGGGAGCGGAGGATTTGCATGGTGTAAGAAAAAAAGGCCATGGGCGCATGAACCCCTTATACAGAAGGAACAATCATTCTATTAGGGTCTACCTACGGCCCGGGAGACTAGCATGAACCCGGTGCACAGCCTGAGAGTGCAGTAGAGGTGCAGTAGCAACTCCGAGAAATCACACGAAAAATCTGTGGCCAAAGGGATGAAAATACATTATATCACGAACTAAAGTGTCGACGGAATGTGGAAACTCGCTGTGTTCACGCACGCTGATGCGCGCACGGTAAACAAATGTCCGGAGTACCACAGATGTGGCGTAGTGCACATGAAGAATGGGGATTGTATTACTGCATTACTTGAGCGCGAGAATAGAAAACAGCTGTCAGAATGTAACATTAGCACTGAAATATATCAAGATACACTCACACGAGAAATACGAGGGGAATTGAACAGCGCGAAATATTTAAATCGAGTGGTGAAAGATTTATGGGGCTGGATATCAGGACCGCCCCGAGCCGGTAGGTTAGGTTTCACACTCCGTCAGGACCTAATTGCCGTACACATATGGTTGGACTGTTCATGTCATTGTCGATTGTCGTGGGTCACGACTCACAAGCTTCCTTTCCACACTGACCCCACTGTTCATGTCAAGTTGTTCTACTACATAGCTATCTCCTCCTTCGCGACAAGTTGTGTCTACCTTGGGCGTTTGGCTAGGCTTGGTTGCTCACTTCTTCCTCAATATGGGTCGCCAGTTGCTCCGTCAAATTTGTCATGAATACAGTTGCACTACTTCAGCTTTAACTTCTATAAGTAAGTACTATGGTCACAGCAATACACGCCCCCTCATGCTTGTGTCAATGACTTGAGTTGACAATGCTGACATAGCAAGACAGTCGAGTCACCATGTCCACGTGGTGTACATTGGTATACATGTGCGCTCCGGGCATGCTCGGGGTGATACAGAACTACCTTCCTTCTATGAGGATCTGTCTAGCATAGGGAGACTGTGGAAGCTCGGCTATGCTGGTAAAAATTGCGTATGCTTGTGGTGTCTGTCTTAATCCGAACTCAGTTACTCTACATTCTGGAATCCTCCGGACTGGTAGTTTCAGAAATAAACTGCGCAGCCGCGGCATGAGTGAGCGGCGAACTACGGTAGATGAATCTACACAGCAAATAATTGTTTCATTGAGTCTTTACTCCTTTCAGGTAGATTGTTTGTCATACTGTGCAGCTCCTGGGCTAAAGTTGCAAACCCGTCCCCCGATAACTGGATGCTTTACCCTGTATACTTTATGTGCTGAATTCCCCAGCGACACCTCAATTTATCATGGACACCTGCGGGGAATACATATCGGCCGTGCACGATTTTGTCCAAGCAGGTCTTCTGTATGGAGTTCTGAAATTGGTTCACGATTGTCGCCTTTGCGAGGTTCTATAGCTCTTTCTGCAAACTCCGAGTCATTGATTCACTGTCAGGAGTTAGAATCATCATTGCATTTCTCCGAGCCTTCGGAACTCTCGTAAAGTTGTTTATCAGCCATCTCCGCGTCATCTTGTGGGCAGCTTTTGGACGTTATTTAGTTCTATTTAGGTATGGACGAGCATTTCATCCTGTGTCCACTGCCCACCCTTGCAGCAGGTATCAATTACTTGCAATTACTTGTGTTTTTCTGGAACGTGACGCGTCTCTGGTGCAATACCAAATCTACCAGATCTTCCATACGATTGTCATATACTTGAATCAATGGGCGTAACTCCGCACACCAGGTATGTACTGCCTGGAGCTGCTTGGAGATGCCTGGCCACTTTGATTCATTCATATAAGCGTTAATCACTTGACATCAATATTCCAACAGAATGATCACGACCATATTGACGGGGATCAATGTAAACGATTGGACTGTCATCTACTAACAGGTGCCCTTCACTGCGTTGTACCTGGTTGCGACACAGCTGTCACCCCCTCGGACTCTTGCGCTCTCTCGCATCATTATTACTAGAATTTGTTCAACTCCTCAGGGTAATTGGAATTCAATCCTTGCTGTAGCTAAGTATCCCATGGGCCAATGACAATTGCCAAGGCTCATTCAATCTCTTAGTTCACATCATTGTTGCACCCTGAATCCTGATATGTACTGCGCAAATTGATTTATTGAAAAGGTGAAGATATAGAGATTTCGATTCTCTAGCGTCTACGTCTTGTCCACTCCGACAATTACCCAGAGCCTTGATATAATAGTATATAGGTACTAATCCGCGAAAGTTTCACTATGTAGATATTGTAGTTTTCAGTTTTCAGTTTTCAGTTTTCGTACTGAGTGTTATCTAATGCGAGCGATTTGTATGATGTGAAGGTTGTAACTTTCCATCGGCGAGGAGGCCCCTTTTAAGCTTCAAGTTGAATCTTGACTGTAACGCCAAGTTGCCTTTTTCGTCATCTTCATCACCCCGTGTCACATCATGGACTTGCTATGGGCGTTCATGGTCTCACCACCTATCTGCGAGAGAATCAGCGAATTCTCTCCAAAGCTGTTGAATTCCCCTCGAGCTCGAATGATGTAACTTCGATTGTTGTCGATGGTTGGTCGTGAGTATAGGAAGATATGTTATCGATGGCTTTTTGATGATGACTATGGCTATGCCATTCACTACTTTCAAGGTTCATCTATGAGCTTTATGAACAGTCAAAATTACCTTGGGTCTATGGTGGCGAGTACGATGCGTTCTCTGCATGCGTCGGAGGAGTTGTAAAAGCATGGATTGCTGTGGGACTGAGGGTATATTTCGTATTTGATGGTATATTCCTTTGCACACTTATCGTGGCGACATCTGAGCCATCTTCCGCAAAGGTTCCGCCCCCGAGCTGAAGTTTCCAACCCTCGTTAACCGCCTCAATCACTCAATCATTGAACGGAGTCTTCTTTTCTTCAGAACCTCCGCTGCGTCACGCTTGACTCCTCGCTTCCTACATGAAACACGGATGATCCCACCGCTCGCGTATCATGCATGTCTGCATGCACTTCATGCAGTTGCCTCTTCAGTAGATGCCATGGAAGTGCATTTCGCAGACGAAGAAGGCGACCCTTATGCTGTCGAGCTGGCTGGCAGACTCGGGGCATTTGTTGTTGGCAATGACTCGGATTTTGTCATTCTCAACTCTGGGAAATATGCAGGATATATCCAGCTCGATGACATGCTGTGGGCAGTGCCTAATTCTGCAGAGGAGGGCTCCGGTGGCGGCGGCGATGAGCATGACGAGTTCCGCACCGTGAAGAAAGGAAAGACAAAAAAGCAAAATGCCACTCAACAAGGAATTAGCAGGGGCCTTATACCTCCTGAGCATAGCACGGATCTCACTCTATCGGTTTCGGTATACACACCGGCTACTTTGGCATCCCACTTCAAGATTCCTGTCACATTATTACCTTTACTCGGTGCCCTGGTCGGCAACGATTTTTCCAACCGATCATCTACACAGCGAAACGTTCAAAGCTTGTTTTTCGAGCGCCAGTTGACATTATCGCAACGAATCGCCCGTGTCGGGTCCACGTTAAACGAAATACTCTCTGCTTCTACACGAAAACGCAAAGCAAGACATCAAGTCGGTTCAGTCATGGATTTGATCGACAGGTCTGTGCATGCACTCCTGATCAGGCCACCAAGCACAATGGCTTCCGGAGAAATAGATGCCATTGTTGACCGAATTGTTAATGCCACATTGCAGTACGCAATTGACAAGTACGACGGAGATAGATTTGGGCCGGATGGTCTTTGGCCTAGCAAAATTTGTGCACTGCACCGCGGAGAAACTTGTCGGCTATCGGGACTCTTCTCCCGCGCGCTATTACTATCTAGCAATAATGCAGGCGAAGACAACGTAGTGGAAAATCAATTCCTCCAGCTCCAATCTCTTTACATCCCCGCATACCGGTTGGGTCACTTTCAACCGAAGCTGATGGACATCTTGAGTACTGGCACTTTCTGGCCGAAATTATTTCTAGAGAACCCCGACGTAGAGAATGTCGCGCGGAGTATCGGCCGACCTATCCGAGAGTGGATCTATGCAATTTTGGAAGATGCCGTGGGGCTGCCGGAAGCGCCCGAAGAAATAGAGGAGCTCGATGACGAGCAATCTGACGCACCTCAGGTGGATGACGAAGACGAAGACGAGCTCATTGACGTTGTAGAAGAAGATTCCGAAGACGATGGAGCTGATCTCCTCGCCCCACTACGTGGAGAGCTCCAGAGACTTCGTGCACCAGATGAAGAGTCGGCAATGCCGGCATCAACTTCATCTCGGTCCCGAGCGCCCTCCGCCCCACGTCCCAAATACATTACGGAATATGTCAGGCGTGGAACTCGAGTCGCTTCGGAAGAGGTGGAGGTGCCGGACCTTGGCAGGTTACTGGCGTCATACTCATCGGTATTACATGGCGATAGTCAAGACAATTGGACCCCCCTGCCACTAAGGACCCCATCGGAGCGGATGTCACTTTTTCTGCATGCCCTCCGTAGCAGTACAGCTGCTGTCGAAGAATTACCAAGCGAACAACTCATGGGTGCCCTCGTTTTGAGATGGGTAGTGCAAATAATGCACTTACGGGCATTAGAATCGCCGAGTAAGGAACGGGAGAATGAACGGTGGACTAAATCTGAGGCATGTGCCTTGCTTGCATTTTACATGTCGCAAAGGCACTGTCTCAATATCCGTTCCACGCCGAATTCACCTGGCGCCGCGGAACATGTCACCGGATCTGAAGCTACACCAATGAATGAACGTAGCATCCAGCTTATGGCCCAGGTGCTTGTGGCAACCGAGAGCATCCATCAATTTTCTGAAGTGCTTTTGTTAACGGAACGGGTTCCTGTCCACGTTCATATACTTTCAGGGCAGTCGTTTTATACGCTCCTTACGCAAAAGGGCTCGAACTGTCGAGACACCCTACCACAGGGGTTATGGGAGGCGTGTATGGAAGGTTTAGAGGGGGCCTTTGCGGAGGAGCGTCCAGTAAAAACAAAGAAATCCAAGGTCAACGCGAAGCGAGGTGAGCCAGTGGTACAGAAAGTAGTGCGTGTTGGGACAAAGGGAAGCAAGTTTGGATTGTTAGCTGATCTCCAAGCTTAACGTATGAAGGCTTCCTGTGTAGAAAGAAGGCTCAGCCAATTATTAGTAGCAGCGTCTGGCCAAGTAGCTGTAAGTACAAAGCAGTGCAATTAAGTAATTTGCATATAGTTTATTTAATTATGCTGTAGTTTCTCCCAGAAATTCCAATAACAGCCTTATACAGCCCAGCGCTAGAACTGCACAGCCGGGCAGTGATTACCAAAAACCGAGCCATTACGGTACACCGACTGGTCGGCTCCAACCATATAAATAAAGAGGCCATGGCCTTTGCCCCCTTCACAACACAAAGCCTTCTACGCTCATACCTTACTTGCCATGCGAACACCAGCAAGACGCTCATCTCCGGCTCACACTGCAGATGTGGTCACATATCGTCTAAATGACAAAATGATGTATGTACCCCCAGCTCAGAGCTTCGATGTGAGTATACTCAGCCGGTCAAATCAACCACTTAACTGACGGTAATGCTACAGCAAGCAGTCACCTTTGCAAGATCAGCATTCGAGAGCGATCTCACTGGGATTGACAAGAGTCGCATATCTTTTTCGTTGAATGTACTCGCCAACGGGAAGCACGGCTCTGTGGGCATCAGCTCAGTGGCATGGCCGACAATAGTGTCTCATCTGGCACGCTATGAGATCATAGACGTGCATGTCCAGCCGGAGATCAAAGTGTCCCCCCCACCGAGTTACCGGTCTTGCAGCCCAACAGAGGCAGTCGAGAAAGAACCGTGTTCTTCGTCACGACCTTCATCACATCATAACAGTTTCGACCCCAGGCGGTTCTTTCACCGAATGAGTTCCTGAATGTATCCATCGAGCATAACTTACTTTACTTATTTTCCCTTCAAACACGGACTTGGGGGCTCATGCTTCAACATTCAAAATGGCTATACCCAATGCGTTGTATGTTGCTCTACATATGTACTCTACATAAATGCTACGTTCCTCTATTGTCGAATAGTGTAGAGCTGGTTACGCGTTCTTCATTCTTTCTCATGTTATTACGGTATTGATTCAGAATGGAATGTGTTGAAATGAAGATCGCGGTGTGCCCCAAGTGAACTGGTATGCCACATTCACAACCTCAATGAAGCGGTCGTGAGTGGTACATATATCATATATCATACGTGTTCTTACAATAACAGACAGGCTATGTCCCAACAACATCGCAACACTGATGAATGACTCATGAAACATTGTCCTGAAATCATTGATGTTTCCGCTGGCATGTATGCTTACCGCAAAGGACGCGGTGTGTAGTTACACGACTAGGTATGATAGGCGCTCATTTAAGGTTAGGCGGTAATGGCGGACCATCCAAGCGGCCCTCGAGCGCTATGAAGAGCGCCCATTAAGCGCGCGCTCAACCTTCCTATACGGCAAGCGTCAAATACAGCTTGTAACAGAAGAAAGTCATCAATGGCGCTTACCTTGAACTCAAGTTTTGCCGCTGTAACGAAGAAGTGCCTTGCTTCTGAACGTTGCATTGTACTGCAACAAGTTATTGATGTCTCGAACCCAATCATCCTCTTTTCCGGGTCCAACGCCTTCATCGCCTGGTTGTTCGTCACCGTAATCGGAGATGGACGAGCGGTTAATGCAAGGTACTGGGTATGGCGAGGCTTGTACCGTAACAGACTCCCCTGGATTCAGAACATGCGATACTCGCCCATCCATCGAAACACCGGCTGCAGCACGGGAACGATCACCAATCTAATAGTAACAATCAAACATTTGGGTGATTGTTTCGCATGCTGTCAAATTACGAGGGACAGAGAACTCACACACAGAGTCACGGATGAAGATGATGGGAACACAAGTGGGCGGAATGATAGACTTCGTGGACATATTGGTACGAGCACTACGGCACTCAAGGAGGGATGTACAATAGGCCCTCCAGCTGAGAGGGAATATGCCGTTGATCCTGTGGGCGTGGACACAATCACACCGTCAGACTACGTCCATCAGTAAAGCGCGATGCTTGGAAGTGGTTAGTACGTACAACGGCCTCCGTGAGATGTTGCCCATCGACGTAAATATCAATTGTATTGAGGTGTGGGCTCGACCCACGGTGCAGTGCAATTTCATTCATGACCTGCCACTCTGTATATGGGGTTAGTCTCGCGAGTCCACGCTTAGTGTTGCTTTCCCCACCATCGTCAGCGGAGCCCATTTTCTTACGCTCTTTATCATAGAAAGTACACGACAAGCGCATGCGGTTGAGGATGGTTGCCTTGCCCTGAAACACTGCTTCAAGCCCTTTGGCGAAGTCATCAATATCTGTCGTAGCCATTCAGTCACAGTGACCTTGTTTCAGGGCTTGTGCACCCACGGAACGGAAGGAGAAATCCAAGGGTACCCATCGAAAAGCTTAGCACGGGAGGAACCGCTCCTAGACTAAAAAGTGATGCAGCGTGTAGAATGGTGCCGTCGCCTCCAAGAGTCACAACAAGGTCAATTTTCTCCGAATGAGGCCCTGCAAGTGGTTCAAGCACATTGTTTCAGCATGTACGGCCTACTCACCAGGACGCCACACATCTGTACCCGATGGTATGTCCGGACGGTCTTCAGAGAACACCTTCACGCCTGGATATGTCTTCCTTACATGACTAGCGTAGGACACCACGTATTAATCGGCTGAGATAATGCTGCAGGACCCTTACGCACTCTAGTAGTTCACCAATTGCCCCGACCACAGGCTCCGTTCGCAGCTTGTTCACAATCAGAATGGATTTCGGAGGGTATGAGGCTTCATTTTGGCTGTCTTGTTTGGCGTTAGTGACCCATGATTGCTAGGGGATATGAAAGACAAACGTTTGCACTGATGAAAGTGCACGAGAAAGACGTGTTCGTGTTAATGTGTGTGGTGCGATGAACAAATTCGTGCGGGATGGCGAAGGCAGTGACGGTCGACTTCGTATTCGGGTGTGCAGACAACGCCGAAATGCAGAACATAAAACAGTTCGTTGCGCATGGATGGCCATAGCAGAAGGCTGACAGCAAGTCTTGAGTCAACTGCCAGCACCTCAAGTTTGTGCAGTATGTAGTATGCACAGCGATTGAAAATTTGCATGAAACCGTGACCATCGTTCTTTCTGCTCTTGCCACGACCTTGCAAATATTCTCACCCATTTGCCAATCTACCACAGACCCCTCTGTCCATGAATCCAAAACACTCGTACTCTGGGACTTTCATTCTGACAGCGCCATCTGAGCGACTAAAACCTGTCAACGGCGCAACCACAGCCTTCCATACAGCTCCAACGTTCAACAGGCAGAGCCTCGGGCAGGCGTATCATAGTACGGGAACAGTACAGCACACATCTGTGCATTCTGACGGTCATACTCTATATACGGATGAGTTCTATATGTATAGAGTGAAGCACAGTGCATGAGTACCTGGGTCCATGAAGTACTATTTGGTACTACACAGTGCACACTGGTAGTGGTCGCTGGGCATGAACTGTAAAACCCGCTAGAAGAGGTTACCTCTCCAATATGGCGAGTTTCGATCAGACTAGTACTGCCAATCTTCCTGATAATCTGCTGGTAGCTAGGAGCATCAGGGCAACTTGAAGTATCTCCGAAGTGGGCTCACTTCCCTGGGACACTGTCTTAAACAACGATGGCCAGATCGGACAAGTTGACAGATTGTTCCTGCCTTGCCCTAGGATCTAGGCTCGCTCACTGCCAGGCTCGAATCATGGTAGTCAATATTTTGACATCATGCACCCTTTCCAGTGAAACCCGTTTCAAAAATCAGCAGATCCCACCCCCGGAGGATCCCATATCGTATCAGCTCTGGAAGACAGTAAGTTTGATAAGGACCTTACATTCGATCATCTATTACATGATGATGTGCACAGGAGTAAAAATCGAACACTTTGAGAACGAGAAATCTTCATCAAATCGTGACCTTTCCATCGAACCGTGGATGGCCCCCGTGTTTATCGGGGCAACACAGACATCGATGCTGTAGGAATGACTTCTATCTGTTCTGTTTCAGACATTGACCATATGCTGAACAGATAGAAGAAGACATTCCTATAGCAATTGCATCTGTCTACAAGATACTGCAACCGGGGGCTTTTGTCGTCTGCTCGACCCCTTGTTCTTTGAACGTGTGTATTCACCCAGCCACCTCAGTGTCTTGTATCATTGACTGTTCAATGTTCAACCTGGACACTCCTCCTTTAACTTTTTGTTCTTGTGAAGCTGATGACCCATATGACTATTTCTCTATGATTCCGCCAGTGCAGATTTGTCACAGCGCCTGTATCACTTGCGTTGATCTTGACGGTATTCCTTGACGTTACTGACATACGAGAAATACCAGTGAAGACGCTGACTTCCAGAACCTTAGCTTGAACGCTAAATTGACATTCTTCTGGAAAGCCTTCCTCTCCATGGGTCACATACGTTGAAGATTCGTAGAATGGAATGATAAGTCACTCATCCCAATTTTTCATCCAATTTTTTATTTTTATTTTCCATTGCGGCTCTGTATTTCGGTCTTCTTTCACTCATTCCCTTCTAAAGAGGAATTCACAAACAACTCAACTTGAACGAAGTCTTCGCGAAGAGAAGAGCTTCGCCACATTGACCTGTCCGTCTGTCCACTTCCATGCCCTTACACTAGATGGCGATGTTTGCGATGGTCACACAGTACTTACTGTTGCATCAGTACTAGATCGACATATATTGTTCTCATGACGCGCACGGAGGTACTTAGCATTATCTTTGTGTACGCATGTCTGGAGGGCGCTGAAAAGACGCTTGGTATTTGGCCCACTTCCTCAAATGACTATTATTTGGTTTGATTTGGTAACCCAGTAATAACGAGCCCCTAAATATGCAGAATCACATCCCATCCCATCGTCTTCCAATGAATAGTCTTACCGCATTCAAGGGCATTGGCTCAGTCAGCGGTGTGTTTCATAAGTTTTCACGTGTCGAAGGTGTTTTGAACATTCATTTCAGAAGTTCAAGAACAGACTGAAGTTTCCGTACCCCACTCCCAATTACTACAATCTGCTCAGGCTGGTAGTTGGCAAGATGGTGCAAATCACTCACAGTCTGATAGCGGTGGCATTGAAGGTGATCAGAAAGATGAGCTGTCTGGTGATGAGTCGGAATTCACTCCGAGTTCTCGTGATATTTCGAAGCAAGACAAGAGACGCATTACCACGTGAGTCGTCACCTTTCATCATGTGAAATCCTGTATTAACCAACTATTTCAGTGCGCGACGTCACATGAAACTGACCAGAAAGCAACGCGCATTATGTCGTGGACTTGCATCTCGCTCATGGGAGCACAAGCATATCGCTACCCTCTTCCATGTGTCCCTTCCCGTCATTTACAGGACTGTTCACAATAGCTATGTCATATCAGACGACGTTTCGGAAGACACAGACTTCTACAAGGAGAGTGAACTCGAGGAGTTGATTAGGCAGGTTGGTTTCGGAAATACTATTTATCTCCGGGGCTCATCATTTCATCTACAGAAGCCTCCCGCACCCCCAGAGAGAAAGAAGGTCGGACGAAGACCGAACGAACAGGTACAACAGCCACCCGCACACAACTTAGAGAGGAAGAAGGGCGGAAGACCAAAAAAACAGGTAGTTGTCTGTTGTGATATCATTCAAGCGGCTGTTGTATTCACCACTGCTAGGTCAAAAAAAATCCACCGAAATTCACACAAGCACGAAAAAACCCGGTTCTTGATAGTCTTACGACTTCCCCTTCAGGGTCGGTTTCTAGAGAAGAAGACACTGTAAGTTCACTTCTTCAACCATGCCTTTACAATTTCATGCGTCCGCCCGTCAGCCAAAATTAAATACGACCTCCGACATGTTCAGGAAGTTCTTGGACGACTTGGGTCTTCCTCATCCGGAAAACGCTCTCGCTGTCCTCCACGATGCCGGGATTCGAGATGATGACACCTTAAACTTTGTCTTGAAGTGGGATGATGAACTTTTGAACAATATGTTCAGCGAGCTACAACAATCCAATCATCTCACCCTTGTCGAAAAACACGCCATAACGCAAGCACTCAAAACTTTCCGGACACACCACGAGAAAGCAACCAAATAGTCATTGTCAGCAAACGCATATTTGTGAGCATGATTGACTATCTATGGTTTCCAGTCCAATGAGAAGTCTTCACGATTAGACGTATTATTCTGCAGAATCCGCACATCCGTCAGAATCAGTCTTCGATGAAATTGTCAGTACAGAGAAAGGGCATGTTGCAGGCGATCCTTCGGTTCTTGATTTGTAAAGTAAAGTCAGTCTATCTGAGTAACAGTACCGTTCCCAAGCGCAGATGTGATGTGATATGCCAGGAGAAGGAGAATATCGCAGCACCAGGTAGTAATATACTAATATCTGCTACGGCGATGGCAGCAAGACAGCGTCGACAAATGCTGAATCCTTATGCATCCGCAAGACGTGCGCAAATTAAGAATGTTGCGGGAATTTGACTAAAGAGTCGTTTCCGGACGAGATTGTGGGTTCTGAGATGTCTGACTGGAGGAAACAAAAGGAAAAGGTGTTGAGCTTTGCAATACGAACAGCGGGACGGTGGCATCGGATGAATCGTGACTAGTATCTGGAATGACATGCTCCTCCCATATCTGGCATCTCAGAGCGAATCTGCGACAGAGAAATCTCGTTATGATTAGCTAGTGTTGCCTGCGCTGATGGTTGTGTCGACCCGAACGTCTGGTTTGCTACGCGCACAGATAATCAGGCGCTCGCCAAGCTTTGAAGCAAGCTGGGAGTAACCAAGAAAAGCGGATGAGTGTCCTCTGAATGATGGGCCCTGATGCGATCCATATTCTCGTTGTAGTCTCAAACAGGATGTTGTGGCTTGGCATTGGAGGGGACTTGCCGAAGCTCAATAAGAACATAGTAATCGCAGCACGAGAGTGGAGGCACTGTAACGAAGTGCGAATGGTGGTGGACGCTCGCGTTATTGTTCGTGGAAACTTGGGAAAGGGTTGGGGGTTTCGAGCGATGAAACTGTTAAGGGAATTCCATCCACAGTATAATATCCTTGTCGTTATCTGTCAGCACGATGATCTCGTTCAACTACTCCAGAACTATAAGTGCTACAGCGAGAATATCTTTGAGGCCAAAAGCTCTTTAGCCGTATCAATGATTTCAACGCCTGCCTTGGTCATCTCAGTCCACTCCGTGCCGTCATCAGACACGCTCTTGACCGCATCCCTGATCACAAACGTCCTGAAACCGTGTTTCTTCGCGTCAAGCGCGGTAAACTTGACGCAGTAATCTCCCGCTATGCCAACCAAAAAAACATCCGATATTCCCCTGCTCCTCAGCTTATCTGCAAGCCCAGTGTTCGTGAGACCCCATGGGTCTTCAAATGCAGAGTAACACTCGATCCCGACGTCGCAACCTTTACGGACAACCTCCAGGCACTCGTGCTTCAAGCCATCTACAAATGCTGCCCCAGTTGTGTTCTGGACGCAATGCACGGGCCAGAGCACCTGATCCAACGGTTTGAGCGCTGGCAGCGTATCCTCATTCTTCCTCTTAGCTACCAACTCCGCAGGAGGAAATATGGTGATAATCTCAAATTCATTCTTTCCCGTGTGATTGAGAGCAAATGATATGTGGTTGGGGGGATGGTAGTCTTGGGTGCCGATTTTGACAGCGAATGGGAGAGTGAGGAGTGCGTTGATGGTGTCAATGATCTGCTCTGCGTCACGGACAGCGAGACTACCGCTGACGAAGTCGTTCTGTACGTCGATGACGAGCACAGCAGACTTGGAGGGATGGACAGATGCGAGGTCGACTGGCATGTTTGTTACTTATGGTTACGTTGAACGTTGAAAGCATCTTATCTATTGCAATTGCGCTTATCTAATTTGCATCCGAGTCTCGGGACTATTATTCAAATTGCATTGTTCAGCTCAATGACAACGCGTAAAGGAGGTAGGTCCGTGCGCAATGCGCGTTATCTTTCTTGTGTTTACTGTGAGCTGCAGTCATGTCTACCTTGGTCAAACGGACAAGAACTTGGTTAGCGAACGATGCAGCCGAGCCCTCGAGCAAGAGCGACACAAGAAAGGAGCAGGACCATGAGCCGCAGTTTGATAGCGTACATGACGCGCAGCTGCAAATGGAACATCAAGCAAAGTCATACAATGCCAAAATACACAAGATAAAGGTACGTTCGTCGTGTCATAGGTCTTTCAGACGTTGTCTCATGGTGGCCCGCTCCAGAACGAACGTCCATTCTTCGCCAAAGCTCGTTTCCTGTTCCCTTTTGGAATTCTAGGTTTGCTATTTATGCATTTCTTCCCGAGCTATAATGACATTTGTTACACAGTTGGAATCTTATTGGGCTTCATCCTCATCCAGCCATCCGACTTTCAGGATATACATGCCAACCTTCTTCTCCTCATGGAGGAGTACGATGTTTCGCTCAAAATACCGGACATTGATCTATCACGCGTTGAATTAGAATGGAAACGTTTTCGGAACAATATACCAGAGGTATGGAAGCTGAACAATGACGGACGCGAGTTTCAGGTTGGGGAAGCGATGAAGGAACGAGGGTTGACTGCACACTATCCTGTCGTGCTTGTGCCTGGCATTGTATCCACAGTAAGCTAACCCATTAACAACCGTGTCTAGAGGACGTTGACCACTGTTAAAATGCAACTAGGGTTTGGAATCGTGGTCTACCTCACCTGACTATCGCGCTTTTTTCCGCAAAAAACTTTGGGGAGGCTTCAACATGGTCTCACAAGTGACTTTCAATCGCGACAAGTGGATAGCAGCGATGATGCTAGATCCAGTTACCGGTCTCGACCCTCCAGGATCCAAGATTCGAGCTGCAGAAGGAATAGGTGCTGCAAGTAGCTTCATGACTAGGTATTGGATTTGGTGCGTTTTCTTATGCGACGTTTGGACATTGAAACTGACAGGATACGTGCAGGTCCAAGATCGTCGAGAATCTTGCTGTAGTAAACTATGACACAAACAATCTCCACTTGGCTCCTTATGACTGGAGGCTCTCCATGTGGAACCTTGAAGAACGAGACGGGTACTTCTCGAGGTTGAAGTCCACAATCGAAGGCTTGAAGTATGCAGTCACAAATGGAATATCATGCCAGTATTCATAATTCGTGATAGGAGACGACAAGGCAAGAAGACCGTCATTGCTGCACACTCGATGGGTAGCACGGTATGTCCTCATCTCTGTCGTCGTTGTCACCATCTTAAGTACCGTACTTCTAGGTAATGCTGGTGAGGTCTAGGTTTAACGTAGTTCCCTCCCGTAGAACTGATGAATTGGTGAAAGTACTTGTAGGTCTCAGATCTCTTCGGCGCTCAGTTGACGACTCCTACTTGACTTTGTCTTATAGTTTCAAGTGGGTCGAGTCTCCCGAACATGGAGGTGGTGGACCAGACTGGGTAGAGGTTAGATCCCTGTCGCCTCGTACTACGGGATGCTAAAGATTCTACTTAGAATCATATTGAGTCTTACATTACCATCGCAGGGACACATCTCGTAGGCCTCTCCTTCACTCGAAGAACAATTTCTTATTGCATTTCCAGGGTGTGGTAATACCAGTTTCTTTGGACTTCCTATTGTTTCGGCTGATGCGCTCACCGTTTGAAAGGCAAAAGCCATGGCCGCTTTCTTGTCCGGTGAAATGAAGGACACAGTACAGATGAATCCTGCTGGCGCATACGGTCAGGACTGTTCTGTTTCTAACTTGGGGTATACTGATAATACGTCGAAGTACTCGAGCGCTTTTTCTCACGTAAAGAGCGGCAGAGACTATTCTGTAGCTGGGCAGGGAGTGCCAGCATGTGGATGAAGGTAAGTACAGTCCATCGTCGTGAATCGAGCACCATTGAAACAGACACAGGGGGGGACGGATATTTGGGGCGATGTCAGCTGGGCACCAGATGATGAGCCCGGTTCATCACATACTCATGGAGAATTAATTGCGTTCCGAGGAGTAGCAGAGGCTGCTTCTGCACAAGGTACCCCAGGTGTCAAGAACATGACAGCTGATGATGCAAGCACTTGGATTTTGGAGCGTACTCCTTCGACGTTTCAGGTTCATACGTCTCACCTCTTTTCGGGACACAGTACTTACAAAGGAAAAGAAAATGATACGGACTAACTACTCATTCGGTATCGAGCGGAATGAAGAAATACTCAAGAAGAATGCACTAGATCCGAGGAAATGGACAAACCCATTGGAAATGCAGTATGTTATTCTGAGCTGGTCTCTTGACACAAACTGAAGATGATCTGTTCAGACTGCCCCATGCACCTTCCATGAAGATCTTTTGTGTCTATGGCCATGGAAAAGAAACTGAAGTGCGCCGCAAGGTTTTTTTGTATATTTCTAAATTGAACTCGACAACAGCGATCATATTGGTATGCTCATGGACCCAACGAATATGAGGAATCGTTCGTAGAGGTTGAGCATTCAACTTGTACAGACCCTACGGACGAATGCATCCACACACCACGCCCAGATATATCATTTGCCAGGACAAGCTGGATAGATGCTGATTACACGAATGAGACCACAACGCCCAAGGTGAGCTGACGACTTTTATTATGCTCAGCATCATATGTACGTCGGCTGTAGGTGCGTAATGGCGTGAAGATGGGTGAAGGGGATGGCACCGTCAGCCTACTGAGCTTAGGAGCGATGTGTGTGGAAGGCTGGAAGAGACCGAGATGGAATCCGGCAGGAATCAACGTTACCACTGTTGAGGTATGTAGTCCATATTTCCCCTAGCTCTGCGATATTCCTCATGCCCTCAAAATACAGTTTCCTCACCAGCCTGTTCCTAATATTCCCAGGGGCGGAGCAAATACATCGGATCATGTTGACATCCTCGGGTCAAGAGGTCTGAACGAGCTCATCCTCAAAATCGCCACCGGTGTCGGACATGAGATCGAGAATCAATTTGTCTCTCGAATCCAGGAGTTTGCTCGGCGAGTGCGGTGGGATTGATCACTGATTTTTTCGTAACCTATAAGCGCACATTAATTCTAGAATTCACGTTAGAAAAGAACGACTATCTTCATTCATCTATGGACTTTCTAGGGAGACTCAATTCACATTATTGTTCGGCATTTTGTTTCAGCCTTACATGAACATGAGTTTGCTCGTGGCATACTGATGGAGCCACGCGTCATTTAAGTTCCGCAACTTTATATCAAGTCATCGATTCGACACCTATAATGAGTCCATCTCGCTGCAATGTTAACGTTTCAACATTTGTGTCTCGCGTGTCCATCATTTTATCATGATCTGATGCTGGTTGTCGTTGGAGCAACTGCCCAAGGGTTCGACCTTCGTGTTTTCAATTAACAGTAAGTTTTATATGCATAAATTAAAAGAGCATGTGGAATGTACAGACTGCAGTGCCTCAGTCTCGATCATAAGATATTCCATAGTCTGCCACGATTGCTGATATGACATTAGTAGCTATTAATTGCAATATCTATTATCCATAGTAGTGGTGTGGGTAGTGGAAAAAGATTTTTTTTTTCGTGCTGACACTGCTAAGTGGTACACCGGTGATCGTCTGATAGGGTTGTTAATTAAAACAGCTCGTTGGTACTTTTGAATTGTAACGCAGACGATAGTATCAGAACGTGTCATTACGTGTGATTATCAAGGGTGACCGGTGACCGGTGACCAGTGGCTGTCCGTCTGAACTTGTGACTATCATTAATGATCAATGACCTCCAAGAAGCTGCCTTGCCATATGATCATGAGCGTCTTATGTTCGTTAGCTCAGTAAGACTCGCATGCAGGTCTTCAAATTTTAATTCGTTAATCGAATCATCCATGCATACCGTGGTTGGACATTGGACCTGGCAGGTACAGCCTTTTTCTCTTGCTCCGCGGGGACTTGAATGAGTATGTTGTCCTCCATTATCCCGACCAGCCCCAACTTCACATCGAGTGTCTTAGCCCAAGGTCATCTACTCTTGATCTACTTACACCCCTTCTGACTTGTGCATCGTCAGGTTGCCCTCGCAATATGATCTCTTACCCGATGCAGAGTGCTTTGATGCTGTTTCATGTAACACCCTGGTCGTTACTGCCTCACGGGAGTGATCGCAAATACAAAGTAACTGTTCGGTCAGGGCTAGAAGGGTCATTGTTTTCGATGGGGTTAAAGAATTACCGCGGTGTTGTGGTGTTCACAAGACCTGCCTTTTTTTTTTAACTCTCTCACCTCTGTGAGGTCTTTATTACCTTGTTCATCAATTTGAGTTCACCTACTACAGTGATCTTGGTCAAAGATGCTTCTGTGCTTCTGTCTTCTGTAACGATGTGAAACCATAGGCGCCCTTGCACAGTGGTGTTTCGTCTTTCGCATCTCATTTCTGCATGTCAAGACCAGTTTTGCGGCGCCATTGAATTTCAGCCCAGTCGATACAGGTCACGCTCTGGCGTTGTAGACGTAAGCTAGCCTGCTACGGGACGTCGCTAAAGTCGCCTACAGAAAAGCAAAAAACTAATATGTACGCAAACGATCTCATGATGGTATCGAGGGATTATATCAATTGATAGTACTGATATATCAGGCTGCAGCACCGATGAATGATAATGCTATCCATAGTGCAGAAGTGGCATACTATGGAGTCTGGCAAACTGTCGGCTTCGTATGTCACCATTTTTTCGCATTGGGTTTCCATATCAAAATCACACACATGACCGTCCTAAGTAAGTACATGGGTGGTATGAAGCTAATTTAAGATAGATCGATCAAAAAGAACATTGATCACGGTTCACGATACACAGGTGCTGTCTATGAACTGATGATGCAGGACGTTTGTGGTGGATCTCGAACCATCTTCCCGCAATGGCTGGTCAGATCTGCCGTTCATCCCATCATCACCAATTCTGTCACAGCCACCATCACCCCTTTACTGAAGCCTTTGTATTGTTTGCCTTCGCATTAAGTTGCCGGGAGAATGATCACTTTGGCTGTCATGCAAGGTCATTTAAAGTGGACCAGTTGAGATTGGTGGCCAGTAAAATGGTTCTCTCCAAATCCCTTGCATCTTTTCTCTTCCCTGTGCTTGCCTTGCTCTTGCAGTTAGCGAGGGCTTCACCTCGTCCTCCGGCATCGCCTAGCACCGCTACTCTCAAGCTCACTCTCAGAGTCAACTCAGTCGAATCAAGTAATACTACTATCGCAGCTCGAGCTCGAGCACGGGCCTTATTACAACGCAGCGGCAGCTCTTCCATCAGCGCAGCCAACTATGATGGTGCGTACCACAGCGCTGATGTTGGGGTTGGGAATCCACCGACGTACTGTAAGCTTTCGTGCTCCATTGTTTTCTCGATGGGCCATTTATTTGATGCAGACACACTCCTGGTCGACACCGGAAGCTCAAATACTTGGATTGGGGCCAGTAAGTCCTACCAGAAGACTAGCACGAGCGAGGACACAGGCGATCAATTCGTGAGTATGCGTGTGTCCAACTTGTTATTCATAATTGCAACTACTTCCAGGAAATTGAGTACGGTACAGCGGCGGAGCCGAGCCCCGTTTACGGGGAGGAATACTTGGACACTGTAACACTCAACTCTGATCTGAGCATCGAAAAGCAATCTATCGGCGTCGCTGCAAGCGGGTCGACTGCCAATTTGCCACCATTCTTTGATGGAATCTTTGGCCTTGGTCCGGTTGACTTAACGGAGGGCGTTGTCAAGAATACATATCAAGTCCCGACGGCGATGAACAACCTTTATGCGCAAAAAACAATCAATTCAGAAGTACTCGGGATGTTCTTCTCACCTGTTTCCAGTGGTGATACCACCGGCGAACTCACATTCGGCGGTTATGATGCCTCCAAAATTACGGGAGGCGTCAATTATGCGCCTATCACATCAACATATCCAGCAAGTGCATTCTGGGGCATTGATCAATCTATCAGCTACGGGAACACAACGATTTTGAGCAAGACAGCTGGTATCGTTGATTCTGGAACCCCCACTATTCCGATTGCCAGTGGTATGTGCCCTGTATGACAACGAAATTCCGCTAAGACATTGTTCAGATGCTTTCAAAATATATCAGTCGGCCACAGGTGGAATCATGGATGACGCCAATGGCATGCTGACGATCACATCTGACCAATACGACAAGCTCTCATCGTTGTATTTTAATATCGGCGGTGTATCTTATGAGCTTACCTCCAACGCGCAAATCTGGCCTCGATCATTGAACACCGCTATTGGCGGTAGCGCCGACGCCATATACCTGATTGTTACTGACATCGGGTCTGACTCTGGTTCTGGCTTGGATTTTATCAATGGTCATTGTTTCCTGTACGCTGCCTGTTTTTGCTAAGCAAGCCGTTGCTAACTTATTCATCCACAGAGAGCGTTTTTACTCGGTGTTCGATGCGACGAACTCTCAAGTTGGGTTCGCCATGACACAATACACTGATTCCACAACCAACTAGTCCAAATCGCACTCCATCGAGACAATGTAGAGTTCAGATGTTTCTGTTGCCCGTATCGCCACATTCTTGGGTTTCCTGTATACATATTATTTGTCGACGTTCACTAATACTTCATACTTCTTTTTCATCAAGTCGGTTTTGCATACTACAGTCTAAACTACTAGCTTGTATCACATCACCGACAATGCAGTCCAGAAGTTCTGATATTTATTTATGCCAAAGCGCGGACAATGTCGGATTATTCTTTCAAGACCGTCACGGTATACTCATCACGAATCACGAGTGGTGGCGTCACTGACGTGAGGTGTACTTATGGTAAGGGCTCAAGCGCATTCATCAGACCTCACATGATCAAGCGTTGCAATCGCGTTACAAATTGAAAGAATGAACATTACAATTCAACTATGATGCGGACCGCCAAGCTCAAATATTCCAATCATTATCGATGACTAGCTACCAAACCAATTAACTACTATTTAACCCCACTAACCCCAGTTATTTTCCAGTTAGTTCAATCCAGGACGGTGCAGTTATAACCCGGGTTAGTAATAACACTGATCCTAAGTACACCGGGGTGGTATGAAGCTAATTTTGGATAGATCAATCAACAAGAACTTAATATGATCATCGAAATACCGTTACTTGCTTGTGCTGTGGCTACGAACTGATGATCATCGGGTGCATCGAGACAAGACGTTTGTGGTGGATCTCAAACCATCTTCCCGCAATGGCTGGTCAGACCTGTCGTTCATCCCATCATATCAGCAACTCTTTCACGGCCACCATCATCCCTGTACCGAAGCCTCAGTATTGTTCGCCTTCGCATTAAGTTACCGGAAGGATGATCCCTTCGGCTGATCTGCAAGGCCATTTAAAATGGACCAGTTAAGATTGGTGGCCAGTAAGATGGTTCTCTCCAAATCCCTTGCATCTCTTCTCATCCCTGTGCTTGCCTTGCTCTTGCAGTTAGCGAGGGCTTTACCTAGTCCTCGGGCATCGCCTAGCACCGCTACTCTCAAGCTCACTCTCAGAGTCAACTCGGTCGAAACAAGCAATACTACTGTCGCAGCCCGAGCTCGAGCACGGGCCTTACTACAACGTAACGGCAGCTCTTCCATCAGCGCAACCAACTATGTTGGTGCATACCACAGTGCTGATGTTGGGGTTGGGAATCCACCGACGTACTGTAAGCTTCTCGTGCTCTAATCTTTTCTCGATGGGTCATTTATTTGATGCAGACACACTCCTGGTCGACACCGGAAGCTCAAATACTTGGATTGGGGCCAGCAAATCCTACAAGAAGACTAACACGAGCGAGGACACAGGCGGTCAATTCGTGAGTATTTGTATCCAACTTATTATTCACAATTGCAACTGCTTCTAGGAAATTACATACGGTATACCTCCGGAGGAGCGCACTATTTACGGAGAGGAATACTTGGACACTGTAACACTCAACTCTGATCTGATCATAGAAAAGCAATCTATTGGCGCCGCTGAAGACGGGGCGACTTCCGGGTTGCCTCCATCCTTTGATGGACTGTTTGGCCTTGGTCCAGTTGACTTAACGGATGGCGTCGTCAACAATGCATATCAAGTCCCAACGGTGATGAACAACCTTTATGCGCAAAAAAACAATCAATTCAGAAGTACTCGGGATGTTCTTCTCACCTGCTTCCAGTGGTGATACCACCGGCGAACTCACATTCGGCGGCTATGACGCCTCCAAAATCACAGGAGGCGTCAACTATGTGCCTATCACATCAACATTTCCAGCAAGTGCATCCTGGGGCATTGATCAATCTATCAGCTACGGGAACACAACGATTTTGAGCAAGACAGCTGGTATCGTTGATTCTGGAACCCCCACTATTCTGATTGCGAGTGGTATGTGCCCTATATGACAACGAAATTCTGCTAAGACATTGTTCAGATGCCTTCAAAATATATCAGTCGGCCACAGGCGGAACCATAGATGAGGCCACTGGCATGCTGAAGATCTCATCTGACCAATATGCCAAGCTATCATCGTTGTATTTTAATATCGGCGGTGTATCTTATAGGCTTACCCCCAATGCGCAAATCTGGCCTCGATCATTGAACACCGCTATTGGCGGTGGCGCCGACGCCATATACCTGATTGTTGGTGACATCGGGTCTAATTCTGGTTCCGGCTTGGATTTTATCAATGGTCATTGTTTCCTGTACGTTGTCTGTTTTTGCTAAGGAAGAGGTCATTAACTTATTCATCCATAGAGAACGTTTTTACTCGGTGTTCGATGCGACGAACTCCCAAGTTGGGTTCGCCACGACACAGTACACTGATGCCACAACCAACTAGTCCAAATCATACCCCATCAAGATAATGTAGAGTTCAGATGTTTCTGTTGCCTGTATCACCACATTCTTGGGGTTTCCTAAATATATATATTATATGTCGGCGTTCACCAGTATTTAGTTCGTCAAGTCAGTTTTGCATACTACAGTCTAAACTACTAGCTTGTATCACATCACCGATAATTCCGTCCAGTGGATCCTAGACTGTGCGGTCCAAAAATTCTGATTTTTTAGCTATGCCAAAGCACGGACAATAACGAATTACTCTTTCAAGACCGTCGCGGTATACTCATCACGACTCACGTGTGGTTGCGTCACCGACGTGAAGCACTATCAATGATAGCATCAAGAAGGCATGTCACATGTGGCTATGGATGGATGCCAATTCTCACTGCCAGTCATGAGTTCACCTGCACGACTGGGTCTGTAAATTCAACGTATAACGGATTACCGAAGGTTGGTCCTCCTGCAGGATTCACTAGCGACTTCATGGTCAATGCACAGCTGCGGCTTTGGTTTGACTTGGGCACTCTAGGCTGGTTCAACGTGGTTGCAGGGAGGGCTTCTCGACGGAACTTTGCGAGGGTGTGAAGAAATAGATTTATGACAATTGTCATTACGCGTTCGCTATGCTGACTTTGCGGAGGTAGAGTGTGAGTGCTGTTTTTATGGACAAGAAAGTTTGGTGACAACATGCGTATTATTCATACATAGGTGGCTTCTAAAGTGAAATGTTTTGTGCAATATGACCGGTTGACCACTTCAACATTTCAATCAGATGATTATTCCAAATGGCGTGACATAGTACGGCAGAGAACCTACGTGATTTTTCACCTACGTAGTCGCTTCGAATGCAGCCTACTAAGCCCCGCCGGTGTTTGCCTCCATGATCAACTTGATCAAGTCGCCGGAACTTTCGCTCTGGCGTTGTAGACGTGCCACTGCTACAGGCGGCCGCCAAAGTCGTCCGCAGAACAGCAAAATACTAATGTGTACGTAAACGAATTCCAGTGATTATATCAATTGATGGTATTTACTGTACATCATGCTGCTGTACCAAGGCTATCCATAGTGCAGAAGTGGCCTACTATGGAAGTCTGTCGGCTTCATGTGTCACCCTTGTTTTCGTCAAAGCCACACATGTGGCCGTCCTAAGTTACTAGTGTCACTCAGTGGGGTGGTATGGAACCGATTTTGGATAGATCAATCAACAAGAACTTAATTTCGATTACGACAACACCTTTATGGTAGGCCATTTGCTTGTGCTGTCGCCACGAATTGATAGTAGGCGCATCGGGATAGGACGTTCAAGTTTGTGGTGGATTTCGAACCATCTTCCCGTAATAGCTGTTCAGATCTGTGGTTCATTCCATGCATCACCAACTCTGTCACGGCCACCATCAACCTTGTACCGAACCCTTAATATTGTTCGCCTTCGCATCAAGTCAAGTTGCCGGGAGAAGGATCCTTTCGGCTACTTTGCAGGGTCATTTAAAATGGACCAGTTGAGATTGGTGGCCAGTAAGATGGTTCTCTCCAAATCTTTTGTATCTCTTCTCATCCCTGTGCTTGCCTTGCTCTCGCAGTCAGCGAGGGCTTCACCTGGTCCTCGGGCATCGCCTAGCACTGCCACTCTCAAGCTCACTCTCAGAGTCAATTCGGTCGAAACAAATAATACTACTGTCGCAGCTCGAGCACGAGCACGGGCCTTACTACAACGTAGCGGCAGCTCTTCCATCAGCGCAGCCAACTATGTTGGTGCGTACCACAGCGCTGATGTCGGGGTGGGGGATCCACCGACGTACTGTAAGCTTTCGTGCTCCATTGTTTTCTCGATGGGCCATTTATTTGATGCAGACACACTCCTGGTCGACACCGGAAGCTCAAATACTTGGATTGGGGCCGACAAGTCCTACCAGAAGACTAGCACGAGCGAGGATACGGGCGGTCAATTCGTGAGTATTCGTGTATCCAACTTATTATTCACAATTGCAACTGCTTCCAGAAAATCTCATACGGTGCAGGTGCGGACGAGCGCACTGTTTCCGGGGAGGAATACCTGGACACTGTAACACTCAACTCTGATTTGGTCATCACAAATCAATCCATTGGCGTCGCCCAAGACGGGTCGACTTCCGGATTGCCTCCATCCTTTGATGGACTGTTTGGCCTTGGTCCGATTGACTTAACAGAGGGCATCGTCAGCAATGCATTTGTAGTCCCGACGGTGATGGACAACCTTTATACACAAAACACAATTAGTTCTGAAGTACTCGGGATGTTCTTTTCACCTGCTTCCAGTAGTGATACCACCGGTGAGCTCACATTCGGCGGTTATGACGCCTCCAAAATTACGGGAGACGTCAACTATGTGCCTACCACAACAACATATCCAGCAAATACATTCTGGGGCATTGATCAATCTATCAGTTACGGGAGTACAACGATCTTGAGCGAGACAGCTGGTATCGTTGACTCTGGAACCCCCGGTATTTCAATTGCCAGTGGTATGTGTTCTGTACGACAACGAAATTTTGCTAAGACACTGTCCAGATGCCTTCACGAAATACCAGTCGGCCACAGGTGGAATCATGGATGAGACCACTGGCATGCTGACGATCACATCTGACCAATATGCCAAGCTCTCATCGTTGTATTTTAATATCGGTGGTGTATCTTATGAGCTTACCCCCAACGCACAAATCTGGCCTCGATCATTGAACACTAACATTGGCGGTAGTGCCGACGCCATATACCTGATTGTTGGTGACATCGGGTATGACTCTGGTTCCGGCTTGGATTTTGTCAATGGTCATTGTTTCCTGTATGCTGCCTGTTTTTGCTAAGCAATAGGTTGCTAACTGGTTTATCCATAGAGAGCGGTTTTACGCGGTGTTCGACACGACGAACTTCCGAGTTGGGTTCGCCACGACACAGTACACTGATGCCACAACCAACTAGTCCAAATCATACTCCATCGAGAGACAATGTAGAGTTCAGATGCTTCTGTTACCCGTATCATCACATTCTGGGGTTTCCTAAATATTATATAGTACATATCAGATTTCACCAGTACATAGTACTTCATTTTGTCCCTTTTCTCATCAAGTTGGTTTTGCATACTACAATTTAAACTATATACTTGTATCACATCACTGACAATTCCGTCCAGCGGCTCCTAGACAGTGCAGTCCAGAAGTTCTGATTTTTAGCTATGCCAACGCATGTACAATACACCTGGGTTGCCCGAAGTGTAAGCCTTATTAGGTTGTGCGAGTAGTCGTCTCGCCAAGCCTAACAAGTTATTTCCCAACACCAGCAATAAAACCTGCCCCACACAATGCACTATTTGAGTACCAGTAGCAGGACGGGATTCCCACCCATGGAGCGGTTGCTGGGAAAGAGCATGGTGAATCACGAGTGGCAACGTCACTGACTCGGACGAGACGCGTGAAGTGTAGCTTACGGCAAGTACATAAACATTATCAATGATAGCATCAAGGGCCAATGCATGTCACATAGGTTATCATGTGTATGCCATAATAGGCGATTCCGACACTGCCAGTCAGGTCACATTATGATGCACGACTGAGTCTGCAACGTTCAACGTTGTAATGGTTTGTCCTCCTGCAGGATTCAAGATTCACTATGTAGCAGTACTGACTTCGTAGCCAATGGGCACTCTGGGCAGTTTCAACCTGGCGGAGAAGGCTTCTCGTTGCGAGGGTGAATTATCATTACGCGTTCGCCATGCTGACTCTGGTAGGGTAAGTGCTGTTTTTTATGGACCTGATGCGTATAAGTATATACATACATATAGGTGGCTCCTAAATGAAATGTTTTGTGCCATATGACCAGCAAAGACTTCATTATTTCAATCAAATGACCATCCAAAATGGCGCAACGTATGTGATTTTAAGCCACAACAGTCGCTTCGAATGCAGCCTACTAATCCCCGCTGATGATAGTGTTTTACCTCCCTGATCACGTTGATCAAGTCACCGGAACTCTATGGACCCACCATTTAAAATGCCTCCTTGAGATTGTGGTCGAGAAAAATGGTTCTCTCCAGATCCCTCTCATATCTTCTCCTGCCGGCGCTTGCCTTCCTCTCGTTGTCAGCGAGGGCTTCGCCTCATTCTCGGACAATACCCAGCACGGCTACTCTCAAGCTCGCCGTTAAAATCAATGCAAACGGGATCAAGAATATTGCTGCTGCAGATCGAGCTCGAGCCCAAATCTTCCTACAAGGTGGTGCCAGCTCTTCCATCAGTGCAGTCAATGGTGGGTTGGATTACACTGCTGTCATTGGCGTGGGGTCTCCACCGACGTACTGTAAGTTTCTCGTGCTCTATTTGTTTCTTGGTGTACCATCTATTTCATGCAGACACACTTCTGGTCGACACCGGGAGCTCAAATACTTGGATTGGGGCCAGCAAGCCTTACACAGTGACTAGCACGAGCGAGGATACAGGTGGTCAATTCGTGAGTATTCGTATATCCAACTTGTTATTCACAGTTGCAACTGCTTCCAGTATGTCGCATATGGTACAAGTTCTTCGCAGTCCGTTTCCGGGGAAGAATACTTGGACACTGTAACTCTGAACTCTGATTTGGTCATCACAAAGCAATCTATTGGCGTCGCCGAAAATGGATCCAATGCCGGATTGGGTGGAAGTATCGATGGAATACTTGGTCTTGGACCTGTTGGCTTGACGCAGACCTCCGTCAGTAATGCATATGAAGTCCCGACGGTGATGGACAACCTTTATTCGCAAAAAACAATCAGTTCAGAAGTGCTCGGGGTGTTCTTCTCACCTGCTCCCAGCGATGATGCTACCGGCGAACTCACATTTGGCGGTTATGACACCTCCAAAATTACGGGAAGCGTCAACTATGTGCCTATTACATCAACATCTCCAGCGAATGCATATTGGGGCATTGATCAATCCATTAGCTACGGGGCCAACGGAGCCGTGATTTTGACCGAGACGGCTGGGATCGTTGACACCGGCACCACCTTAATTATGATTGCCACTGGTAGGTGACCCACCATACAACAGCGAAATTCTGCTAACACACGCCTCAGATGCTTTCTACAGATACCAGTTGGCGACTGGTGCAATCCTTGATCTTACCACTGGCTTGCTGATGATATCGTCTAATCAGTATAACAACCTCTTATCATTGTATTATACTATTGGCGGAGTATCTTATGAGCTCACACCCAACGGGCAAATCTGGCCTCGATCATTGAACACTGCCATTGGCGGTACCGCCGACGCCGTATACTTAATTGTTAGTAACCTTGGGAGCCCCACTGGTTCTGGTGTGGATTTTATCAACGGCTACTTTTTCCTGTATGTTGGTCTTGTTCGCTAAGCAAGAGGTTGCTGACTTGTTCATCCCCAGACAACGTTTTTACTCGGTATTCGACACGACAAACTCCCAAGTCGGGTTTGCCACGACGGCGTACACCAATGCCACGTCCAATTAACTGCAGCCCCACGTTAGGTACTTTATTCGGAGGCTCCTCGTTGCACGTGTACATTGCAGACTTACTTAGATTTTTCATATCACTCCAGTGCTTCGGTTTTGGTAATTTATACCCTTGATGTGCTTTGCAATCACATTTTACAAGAACATTTAAAAGAGTGCTTCCAGTAAGCACTAGACAGTCAAGGTTCTTGTACATAAGAAGCATGACTTGAATGTGAAGAAGCTAACGTATCGAAGTGAATGCACCGGGACTTCTTAAGACGTGTCGCGTTCGAGTGGGTTCTTCTATGGATTTGTATGTCCCAGTCTCGCGGCCTTCTACAAAAGCCCAGCGCTCAGAATTTTTATCACGATTTACTCTAACGACCTCAGTGGTGTCTCATGTCCCAACAAATAACAAAGGTCGGCCCCCGCAGAGAGATCCGCTAGCAGCACTAACCCCGAAATTGCCCCGTAGCATGCTCAAATCGTTGTCGCTGGCCGAGGTCCTTCTGGCAGCTATGCTGGAAGGGCTTGACGTTGTGTTGTTGGAGGCTGCCTATTTTCCTCGGTAATGGACTTGTTTCAAGTATTCACGCGTTCCACGATTGACAATTAAACTATAGGTATCACATCGGGGAAAGCCTGATTCCTTCAGTTCGTCACTACCTAAGATTCATTGACGCGGAACAGACATGGGTTTCAACACAAGGTGCGGCAAGAAGCACCCTCGACTGACCCGCTTCGACGTCTTTAAACCAATTCTACTCCTTCCTCCGCGAACTCACATTAGCGATCTCAAGTTGTTGAACAGACTTTGAGCCCATCCTGCAGTTCCAAATCGCGACCATCGAAAGCTGCCTTCACCCGCGCACTTCGATGTCGCCTTTGTAGTCGAGGATCGACAATTATGGCATCGCATTATGGTCATTTCCCTCATCCACTGGTGTACATCGAATGGTTCCGACCTCTACGTGATCTGGAGCCTGCTACTGGATTGTATCGACTTGCGCGTTCGACTCGTAATCAACTGCGTTTCGGTGCGGACGTCAGCGTTCAAGACCTTTTCCAAGCTGGTCATCTAATGCCTAGGTTCGGAGCAGACAAAGAATATGTGTCATGGCTCAGTGGTGATGTTCTGGAGTGTGCGGATGGGTTTTACATCAATCCTTAAATTAATTTTCATTTGTTTGATGCAATGGAACGCTTGTAGCACCGTATTTGATCCGGATTTGCCTTCAGCGTAAGCGACCATAGTGTCATTGTTGTATATATTGACGGACTAGTCTACCGACAGCTCTGTAACATATACCTATGTCTACCATTACTCAGGCGCTCCATGCCTTTGCTACTAATGTTATGGCTCCAGGGCACAACTATGAACACATACTGAGCTACCACGGGCTACTGAACTTCTCTAAGCGCTAAGTAATATTCGCATGGAGCTACAGGTCAGAATGCTTTTTCCTGATGTTTTATATCGATAAATTGATGTCAAGCCTTCAGCGTTCATAGATCCGTTCCTCTCCTCCGGAATACACCTTGCGATGACCTCTGGACTATCTGCGGCGGTGTCCATATGTGTTGTGGTCCGAGGAGATTGTTCAGAAATTCACACGACTGCCTGACACACGAAGAAGTTTTCGTTGAGTTACACAAGGTTTGTCCAGAAGTATATGTTTGTTTACCTCCTTGTGTGATGCTTCCTAGATTCCAAATGGTGGTCATGAGCGCCTATAAATAAATACGATCAGCTGATCTTGATATTCTAACCGAAGTTGATGAGGACAACTATGATCGTGCGTTCGCTGCTATTCGACCAGGTGCGGTTCTTTTGAATATGCAATGATGAAGGTGTTGGCTGTCATTGCAATGAAGTGATCCAGGGTGCTGGAGAGATGGGGAGTCGGCTGAGTGAGAAAGAGCTCGAGAGTGCGCTGAAGTTCTGCAGTAAATGCTTCAATCCCGCATCGCCTGAACACCTTGCATTTGCCGCGAAACAAGACCTTCCAAAGGATATCCTAGATGTTACAGGCCCATTCATCAATCTACAGGTTATTGAAAGTGTTATCTCGAAGACTTCCGAGCACACGAATTCAAAAGGCGACCACCAATTCTTTGGATCTACGGAAGACCTGAAACTCCTCCTAGATTAAATTAATGGACGAAGAGTCGTACACTACGAGCATACCATCAATAATTTTGAGGTTGAGGATGTCAATGGATTTATGGTGAGGTTGAGAAAAGGGTATCTCGGATTGATGCGCATGAGTACCACGTCGAAGGTTAACTGAAATTGTTATTTTTTTTGCCCTATTATCTGCCGTACATACATCATGCCAAAGGGTGCAAGGCTGGAGGATCTACTGAGTCTGTGGGGTGTCCGTGTACTCATCACGTGGCGTCACTGACGTGAGTGTAACTTACGGTCTCGATCCAGACGTTTCGGGACCACCTCGGTCCTCGGCTTCTTTCTGGGAAGCGCCAGCGAGTTGTTTTCAACTCCGCTTCCCGGAACGTATGGTTTGAGACTAATCTAGCTAAGTACTAATAGAATGAAGATAGTCGTTCCTTCTGTATTAGGATAAGCATCATCAATGATAGCATCAAGAAGGCATGTCACTGGCTATGATTCTCGGTTTCTCACTGCCAGTCATATGAGCTCACCTGCACGACTGAGGCTGTAAATTCAATTGAACCGTTAACGTATAACGGATTACCAAAGGTTGGTCCTCCTACAGGATTCAGGATTCACTAGCGACTTTATAACTGATGCACAGCTGCGGCTTTGTTCTGACTTGGGTACTCTGGGCTGGTTCAACGCGATTGCAGAGAAGGCTTTTCGACGGAAATTTGCGAGTGCCAAAAATATATATTTATGACAATTGTCATTACGCGTTCGCCATGCTGACTTTGGGGGGAGGGCTGGTAGAGTGTGAGTGCTGTTTTTTTATGGACGCGAAAATTTGGTGACAACATGCATATTATGCATACATAGGTGGCTTCTAAGTGAAACGTTTTGTGCCATATGACCAACAAAGACTTCAACGTTTCAATCAAATGATTATTCTAAATGACGCAACGCACGACAGAGAACGTACATGATGTTTCACTTACGTAGTCGCTTCGAATGCAGCCTACCAAGCCCTGCCAGTGTTCGCCTCCATGATCAACTTGATCAAATCGCCGGAACTTTCGCTCTGGCGTTGTAGACGTGCTACTGCTACGGGAGACCGCGAAAGTCATTTGCAGAACAGCAAAATATTAATGTGTACGCAAACGAATTCCAGTGATTATATCAATTAATGGTATTGTATATCATGCTGCAGTACCGAGGCTATCCATAGTGCAGAAGTGGACTACTATGAACCGAAGTCTGTCGGCTTCATGTATCACCATTTTTTCGGCATCATATCAAAGCCACACATGTGGCATATGGCAGTCCTAAGTAGTAAGTACACTGGGGTGGTATGGAGCTAATTTTGGATAGATTAATCAACAAGAACGTTGATCACGACACACCAGTGCTGTCTACGAACCGATGATGCTGAACGTTTGTGGTGGATCTCGAACCATATTCCTGCAATGGCTGGTCAGATCTGTGGTTCATCCTATCATCATCTATTCTGTCACGACCACCATCACCCTTGTACCGAAGCTTTATTGTTCGCCTTCGCATTAAGTTACCGGCAGAATGATCTCTTCGGCTGTCATGCAAGGCCATATAAAATGGACCAGTTGAGATTGGTGGCCAGTAAGATGGTTCTCTCTAAATCCCTTGTATCTCTTCTCTTCCCTGTGCTTGCCTTGCTCTTGCAGACAGCGAGGGCTTCACCTCGTCCTCGGGCATCACTTAGTACTGCTACTCTCAAGCTCACTCTCGGAATCAACTCGGTCGAAACAAATAATACTACTGTCGCAGCTCGAGCTCGAGCACGGGTCTTACTACAACGCAGCGGCAGCTCTTCCATCAACGCAACCAACTATGTTGGTGTGTACCACAGCGCTGATGTCGGTGTGGGGGATCCACCGACTTACTGTAAGCTTCTCGCGCTCCAATCTTTTCTCGATGGGCCATTTATTTGATGCAGACACACTCCTGGTCGACACTGGAAGCTCAAATACTTGGATTGGGGCCAGCAAATCCTACGAGAAGACCAACACGAGCAAGGATACAGGCGGTCAATTCGTGAGTATTTGTGTCCAACTTATTATTCACAATTGCAACTGCTTGTAGGAAATTACGTACGGTATACCTCCGGAGGAGAGCACTGTTTACGGAGAAGAATACTTGGACACTGTAACACTCAACTCTGATTTGGTCATCACAAATCAATCCATTGGCGTCGCCCAAGACGGGTCGACTTCCGGGCTGCCTTCATCCTTTGATGGAATCTTTGGCCTTGGTCCGGTTGATTTGACGGAGGGCGTCGTCAACAATGCATATCAAGTCCCCACCGTGATGAACAACCTTTATGCGCAAAAAACAATCAATTCAGAAGTACTCGGGATGTTCTTCTCACCTGCTTCCAGTGATGATACCACCGGTGAGCTCACGTTCGGCGGTTATGACGCCTCCAAAATCACGGGAGACATCAATTATGTGTCTATCACATCAACATATCCAGCAAGTACATCCTGGGGCATTGATCAATCTATCAGCTACGGGAACACAACGATTTTGAGCAAGACAACTGGTATCGTTGATTCTGGAACCCCCTTTATTCCGATTGCCAGTGGTATGTGCCCTGTATGACAACGAAATTCTGCTAAGACATTGTTCAGATGCCTTCACACTATACCAGTCGGCCACAGGTGGAACCATAGATGAGGCCACTGGCATGCTGACGATCTCATCTGACCAATACGACAAGCTCTCATCATTGTATTTTAATATCGGCGGTGTATCTTATGAGCTTACCCCCAACGCGCAAATCTGGCCTCGATCATTGAACACTGATATTGGCGGTAGCGCCGACGCCATATACCTGATTGTTACTGACATCGGGTCCGACTCTGGTTCTGGTTTGGATTTTGTCAATGGTCATTGTTTCCTGTACGCTGCCTGTTTTTGCTAAGCAAGCAGTTGTTAACTTATTCATCCACAGAGAGCGTTTTTACTCGGTGTTCGACACGACGAACTCCCAAGTCGGGTTCGCCACTACTGAGTACACGGATGCTACAACCAACTAGTCCAAATCATATTCTATTGAGAGACAACGTAGAGTTGAGATGTTTCTGTTGCCCGTATTTCTTGGGTTTCCTAAATATATATATTATATGTCGACGTTCACCAGTACTTAGTACTTCTTTTTCATCGGGTTGGTTTTGCATACTACAATCTAAATTATGTATACTTATCACATCACCGACGATTCCGTGCAGTAGATTGCAATCCAGAAGTTCTGATTTTTAGCTATGCTAACGCATGTACAATACACCTGGGTTGCCCGATATGTAAGCCTAATAAGTTATTTCCCAACACCAGCTTGGTGGCGTCACTAACGTGAAGCAGCTTACATAAGTTGAAGTACATATGAAGCACTATCAATGATAGCATCATGGCATGTCACATAGGTTATGTATGCCATAATGGACGATTCTCACGAGTCAATTCACATTATGATGCACGACTGAGTTTGCAACGTTCAACTTTTAACGGTTGGTCTTCCTGCAGGATTCACTTAACGATGTTAGGAGCGACAGTGGTGTTGGCGTGGCTGGTATTAATTATGAGCTACAATGATTCTGGTGTGGATTTTATCAACGGCTACTTTTTCCTGTATGTTGGTCTTGTTTGCTAAGCAGGAGGTTGCTGACTTGTTCATCTCCAGACAACGTTTCTATTCGGTATTTGACACGACGAACTTCCGAGTCGGGTTTGCCACGACGGCGTACACTAATGCCACGTCCAATTAACTGCAGCCCCTCGTTAGGTACCTCATTCGGAGGCTCCTCGTTACCTGTATACATTGCAGACTTACCTGTCATTACGTAGATTTTTCATATCACTCCAGTGCTTCGGTTTTAGCAAATTATACCATTGATGTGCTTTGCAATCACATTTACAAGAACACTCAAAAGAGTGCTTCCAGCAAGCACTAGACGGTCAAGGTTCTTGTACATCAGAAGCATGACTGGAATATGAAGAAGCCAACGTATCGAAGCGAATGCACTGGCCGGGACTTCTTAAGACTTGTCGTGTTCGAGCAGGTTCTTCTATGGATTTGCATGTCCAGTCTCGCGGCCTTCTACAAAAGCCCAGCGCTCAGAATTTTTATCACGATTCACTCTAACGACCTCAGTAGTGTCTCAGATCTCATGTCCCAACAAATACCAAAGGTTGGCCCTCCAGGGAGATTCGCTAGTAGCACTAACTTCGAAATCGCCGCGTAGAATGCTCAAATTGTTGTCGTTGGTGGAGGTCCTTCTGGCAGCTATGCTGCCTCGGCCCTTGCTAGGGAAGGGCTTGACGTTGTGTTGTTGGAGGCTGCCCATTTTCCTCGGTAATGGACTTGTTTCAAGTATTCACGCGATTTACGATTGACAGTTAAACTATAGGTATCACATCGGGGAAAGCCTGATTCCTTCAGTTCGTCACTACCTAAGATTTATTGACGCGGAACAGAAATTGGTGGACATGGGTTTCAAGCACAAGGTGCGACAAGAAACATCTTCAGCTGATAGGACTGAATGATACATCAACACAAACAGCCCGGAGCTGCAATGAAATTCAACCAATTCAAACGGGAAGGGTGTAAGTCATAAGACCAGTGGACCGAAGATATACTTACATGGAATTCTAGACACGGACTTCGTTGCGCTTGGGCATAGCAATAGTTCATGGAACGTGGTATGTATTGACATCTTTTCTCTTTATGAAAGCTAATGCTCCACAATCAGGTTCGTTCAGCATTCGACAAGATGTTGCTTGATCATGCGACGTCTTGCGGAACAAAGGTGTTCGAACGAACAAGAGTGGAATCCTTCCGGTTCTCTGCGACGGACAATTCTAGGCCTGTCGCCGCCGAGTGGTTTTGTGCTGCAGATGGAGAACGCGGAGTGATTTCATTCGACTATCTTGTTGATGCATCGGGACGCTCAGGGTTGATGTCGACGAAGTACCTACGCAACCGTCATTTCAACGCGTCGTTGAAGAATGTTGCGATCTGGGGTTACTGGGTAGGAGTCAGTAAATACGGTATAAATACCCCAAGAGAAGGTGCCCCTTGGTTCGAGTCACTGACAGGTATGCGTCGTTTATCCCGGATGGTGAAAGTGTGTTAATTGGACCAACATCATCAGACGAATCCGGCTGGGCTTGGTTCATTCCTCTACACGATGGAACAACTTCGATTGGCATCGTGATGAATCAAGCGATCTATAACGAGAAAGTCCGCACATTGAAAGGCAGTTCTCTGGAAGATCGTTATCGGTTCTCCATATCCCTCGCCCCAGGACTGGTCAATCTCATCGGATCTGGTAGGATAGTGCAAAAAGAGAGTATTGAAGGACAGCCTGAGCAATTCGACTTACTAATACGATCAGCATCTGACTTCAGCTACTCCGCTTCGAGCTACGGGGGACCTGGCTTCCGTTTGGTTGGGGATGCTGGTGGTGCGAACTTCAGCCTCTCCTCTTTATGCCGATAAATTGATGTCAAAGCCTTCAGCTTTCATAGATCCGTTCTTCTCTTCCGGAATACACCTTGCGATGACCTCCGGACTATCTGCGGCGGTGTCCATATGTGCTGCCGTCCGAGGAGATTGTTCAGAAATTGACGCGGCTGCCTGGCACACGAAGAGGTTTTCGTTGAGTTACACAAGGTTTGTCCAGGAGTATATGTTTGTTTACTTGCTAACGAAAGTCCCTTCCTTGTGTGACGCGTCCTAGATTCCAAATGGTGGTCATGAGCGCTTATAAACAAATACGATCAACTGATCTTGATATTCTAACCGAAGTTGATGAGGACAACTATGATCGTGCATTCGCTACTATTCGACCAGGTGCGGTTCTTTTGAATATGCAATGATGAAGATGTTGACTGTCATTGCAATGAAGTAATCCAGGGTGCTGGGGAGATGGGGAGTCGGCTGAGTGAGAAAGAGCTCGAGAGTGCGCTGGAGTTCTGCAGCAAATGCTTCAATCCCGCATCGCCTGAACACCTTGCATTTGCTGCGAAACAAGACCTTCCAAAGGATATCCTAGATGTTACAGGCCCATTCATCGATCCACAGGTTATTGACAGTGTTATCTCGAAGACTTCCGAGCACACGAATTCAAAAGGCGATCAACAACTCTCTGGATCCGTGGAAGATCTGAAACTCCTCCTAGATCAAATCAATGGACGAAGAGTCGTGCACCGCGAGTATACCATCAATAATTTCGAGGTTGAGGATGTCAATGGATTCGTGGTGAGGTTGAGGAAAGGGTATCTCGGATTGATGCGCACGAGCACCACGTCGAAGGTTAGCTGAAATTGCTATTTTTTTGCCCTATTATTTGCGGTTCTGCGTTCAGGGTTTGTCAGGGTCAAAGGTGTACATACATGATGCCAAAGGGTGCAAAGTTGGAGGATCACTGTGGAGTGGCGGTATAGTAGATGGTCGTTTGTAACATGACGAGTCGTAGTCAGACTCAACTTGTGGGCTTTTTTGTGATGATCAGGACAGCACCTAACCATTCATTGAAACGTCTGGCATACGGTTATTCCCCATTACATTGACAACAAAACGAACACTTATTGCGTCTTATTTACGTGATCCTAGTTTAATCCCAGTAATTATTTAATTTAACCACCACATCGCTCGTCTGGCTACAGGAGGTCTCGAACTGACTGTTTTCCAACTACGAGAGTTAGTTGAGGACGAGAAGTATAAACCTCTTCCATTGATCCAAGTAATGTGCCACGTCCTCTTCTTGTATAACATTAGTATTATAATCAGCACTGACGTCGATCACGCCGGCCCAGGATGAAAGGCGGAACACTCTAAGGGCCATGGTTAGTTGAAATATAGACAGATTGAGAATTTGTGAAACTCACGGGGTGGCATCAGATGTATTGACAGATGAGAAGAACTTAGCGACTGAAAGGACAGTTTTCCCAGTGTCGCTCGTGAAAGTGGGATTCAAGTAACGCTCTCCTTTGCCGTCGCTGACAAATGCTTGATCGGCTGGCAGCGGCCTGCGGTGGCGTGAATAGAGGTAACTTAGAAAGCTTGTATTCCGCACGTACATATTTGCAGCCACAGCTTGCACAATGGCAGAGGTGACAATTTCTCCAAGCTGCGCCATGTGACTCAAACCAGACGGCAATTCCATGTGCGCTCGATATTGCCCCTTGGCTATTTCTGCCACCTTCATGAGCACGTCTCTATCCAATGGCAAAACATTCCCATCAGCGGACAAGAACGTTGAAATTGGGATGCTGATCAAGGGATAACTGAGGGCAAAGCCTGGATATAGTGAGTAGTTCGAATTTAGCCGACCTCGGCGATTAGCCACAGAGATGTTGTTTAGGTAGTGGGAAGCAGACTCTGAATTGGGTGGATTATCGGCTATGACGATCATTGCCAATGCAGCATGGGCTAGAAGATTCTCAATCCAATATACCCACAGAGGGGATGTGGTCGCGTACCAATATGCGTTAGTGTGAACCCAGACAATTGTGAGGCAGTTAGAATTCTTGCAGATTCTTCCCTCGTGAAGAGGACCTCGGTGCGACGCGTCTTCGGCCGCTCCATATCTCTAGGGCGAGCTCTAAATCCGTATGCATCCTTGATGTCTACGAATAAGTCTCAAAATGACCAAACGAAATAATAATTGTCACCTTAATCGTCACGACGAGGTCAGCAAGGACCTTTCCTATGGACTTGTAGTACTCGTGGTCAAACGAAGGTTCCTGTGTAGAGTCTGGGGGGATAGGAAGGACCTCATGGGAGTTAAGGATATTGAATACTGCTGGAGGGAGGTTTTCCAACTCATTGCCCCATTGAATAGATTTGTAGGTGCTGCGGGAGTCAGACAGCGCTTTTGCCAATTGGTCGAGATAAGAGTTCATGATGATCTTGACCGCGCTGCCATCGAATAGCGAGTGGTGGGCATGGAACAGGAGCCCAAATTTGGACACCGCCCCGTCGTCGGCGAGTTCTCCGGGAACAAGGTGCATCCAGGAATAGTCACCATCGGATGAGGGAATATTCATTTGGCTCTCGTCGACGCGTAATTGGTCAAGGTCGATATGCGAGGGTGAATGAACGAGGAGAGTGCGCTCCGCCCATTGGTGAATTTCTTGTGGAGTCCCAGTTGTGTATGTCAATGTGGGTAGCTGATCAGAACCACCTATGGACGAGGCAATGGTTGGAAATTGGAAGCGGAGCGAGCACCAGCATTCTTGAGCGGACGAACTGAGCTCTGTGATACTCACGGGGTCATGCAAGTCGACCATGAGACCAAAAAACATGGTTTGAAGACCTTCGAAATAACGGTTCTGCATATCATGGATTTGCTCACCGCCTCCAAGACGGCGAATGCGTCCTTTTGAGGCACCTGCACCTTGGAGGGGCTTCCACTTGAATTTTTCTAGATCGTAACGAGCAAAGAGATCAGCCATCGATGGTCTTCCGAGTCGGTCTGCAAGTGAAGGTGTGATGATAAAAAGGCCAATTTATAAAACCTCCTCCGTGGCAGGTACAAGCAGGTACCGCGGCAATCGGCAGAATACCAAATAGCAGATTTCAAACATGGTAAAAATATTTATGCCACGTACAAAGCATTCACTCCTTCGTCATCCCTGTCGTGATATATCATATCATAGCAAGCAACTTGCATACCAGGCACCTTCTTCGTGTTACTTACTTCGTAGTATGTATCAAGTGTTGGGCAGCGTCCTAGCAGCGCCCATCCCTGTCAGAAACGAGGATACGGAATACAGCTATTGGAGCTGGATTCCTCGGAGAAGGCGACAAGTTTCAACGCTCACACGCTGGTTACTCACTAGTTCAACCATGTGGGTTGTCCTGATTGGTGCAGTAATCAACGATCTGTTCAGATAGGATCAGATCCGCGAAGACCTGTGACCGTTCAGCTCCAGTGAGAACTGGACATTGGCAAATCTATGCAAATGTACGGAAATATCAATAATATGCCAAATACCTTGTGATCTCTACCAAAATCTGTTCAGATAGGATCAGATCCACGAAGACCCGTGACCGTTCAGCGCTCGTTCAATCCGTTGTTTCCATCTCGTTTTGAAAGGATCAAATCACCTTACCTCGTATTGGGACGGTGGAGTCGTTGGAGGCGATGTAACATAGTTTAAAGCAAGCCAAACAGATGGTGGACGAACTCTGCCAGCTTATAGAGATGCCACCCTTGTGTAGGACTTATTTTTTCCTCGTCGCGCTATCTGCTGTGGACGTGTCTCCCAGCTCTCCCCTGCAACGCTGGCAAGTAAAACTTCAGCTTCCCTGCTAGGGTGAAAGTCAGAGGTGCTGCTAAATTGGTAATATCGCTGCTGCTGACAGGACTTGCGTCCACGGCGTGTGTGCTGCCTAAGTGTCCAGGTTTACTGCAGTGCAACAATATCCTCATTCAATGTTGAAGTGAATTCAATTGACGATCCTTACACGATCTCCATAGATATCCCACTTGTAGGTTTTCTGGGCGTCAACGTTTCAACTGCAAGTGATCCTTTCAACAAGCAAGGGCGATATTTATCGTGCCACTTGCTCACGGAGTCCCTCTTTTCGGGGAGACATGTAATGCGGACCATCAATTCGCAGGTGATCCACCGTGATCAGTCCTTCGTGTTACTTCGTAGTAAGTCTTGTCAGCGTCCGAGTAGTGCCCTGTCCCTCTCGAATACATCCGAGGTTACGGTCATTGAAGCTCGCCACCGGTAAGCAATGGGTGTATATGGTAAGCTGTAAAACTTGACCTTTGAGGGGAAGAACTTCAGAGTAAAGCATTATTTTAGACCCATCAAACCATGGTCATGTACGGTGCGGCCGCCATGGGTCATATCGTTGGGATGACGAGAATGATGAAGAACGTTCAAAATTGTATTCAGGACGTGCGGGCGCCACTGACCGGTAATTCCCGACCGAACTTGAAACGTTCTGAACGTTCCGTTAGCGCTGGACTTGGTTAAACACTCACTCAACGATTCAGGCCAGTCCAGAGGCAGCTGAGGATAAGAGCAAAGGCAAGGTGAACTATTTAATCGATTATGTAATTATGCATATGGATCTGCCTTCAAGTTTATGAACATCTATCAGCCAGCCGCAGCTCTGCAAGTCAGCAACTAATTGATATCCTAACATCATGCTGGGCGCCAATCACCAGTGAATTGATCACTAGCAACCGTGCAGTGCGGAATACAACCACGGAGCGTCCCAGTTTCATGTATGGGCATGTTTGGTGCGATCGATATCCTGTATGACTGCGCCAAAGTCTCCTTCATCTCCCTCATCTTTCTTCCACAGGGCTTGTCTGATTTTCACCAGGCCTTACAGACTGAATCCTAACTAACCTTGAATAACGGGTCCAGCAATGAGCCGCCAGCAAATTTCGCGTCACACCTTCACCGCGCTTAATAGCACTTTCGTCGTCGATGCCGAGTACCAGTTTGTCAAGGAGCTTGGTGATTGTATGAACAGTCGTGTCGTTGCTACTCGCCATCGCCGATCAGGTGAGGGGTGCGCGATCAAGAAGATCACGAACATTAATACAAAGGTGATACTATCTCTATACTTCTTAACTTCGACCCCCGGGGGCTGATCGCATACTGTATCATAGCGGATCCTGACCAAGAGATGTTTGAGAGAGATTAGGTACGCTCCCCAATCAAGTGCATCTCAGTATAGCACTGATCTTGAGACGAATCAGATTGTTGCACCATTTCAGGGGACACAAGAACGTACGCACATATCCATTTCCCTTAGATCTCCATTGAACAAACACCTCTGCAGATAACATGCCTGTACGACATGGATATTGTCTTCCAGCCTAACGGGAACTTTGACGAAGTTTACCTCTACGTCAGTTCGCTTCTCTACTCGCTTACTGGTTTTCCTGATCTTTACATCAGGAAGAATTGATGGAGGCCGATCTTCATGCCATAGTGCGTCATTCCAGCTAATCAATTCGATCTTCAATTTGACGCTCGTACTTAGATCCGGTCTGGCCAACCACTCACCGACGCACACTTCCAGTCTTTCCTTTACCAGACCCTCTGTGGCCTTAAATATATCCATAGCGCCAACGTGCTCCACCGCGATCTCAAGCCTGGAAATCTTCTTGTTAACGCTGACTGCGAGCTCAAAATATGCGACTTTGGTTTGGCAAGAGGGTGCGCATGTCTCTAAATAATATGAGAGACAGATTGCTTGATGTTATTTAGTTTTACCCCCGGCGGCGGCACGAGCAAGAGCGCCGGAAACCAGGGCTTTATGACGGAGTACGTTGCGACGCGATGGTACCGTGCGCCAGAAATCATGCTCAGTTTTGCAAATTATGTGCGTAGGCTACTTTCCTTGTATACCACATGTGTTGTCGCCGCTTAGGATGTTTGCCGTTTTCTTACACTGGCTGACCATGCTCACAGACAACGGCCATTGACGTCTGGTCTGTTGGCTGTATTCTTGCTGAGCTCTTGGGCGGGAAGCCCATTTTCAAAGGACGAGAGTGAGTTCCTTACTCATTCAAGATTGTATCTGTGCTCCTCATGGGGCTCCATTTACATTGGATCGATACTTATACTGACCCTCGATCAATTTAGTTATGTCGACCAACTGAACCAAATCCTTCACTACCTCGGCACGCCTTCTGAGGATACACTTCGGCGCGTCGGATCTCCAAGGGTATGTGCCCAACCTCTGGCAAACTCACGAATGCATTTATCTCAACCTAATCGCGCAGGCACAAGACTACATCCGCTCTCTCCCTATCAAGCCGCGTGTGCCTTTCGAGACACTCTACCCGCACGCCAACCCACTCGCTATTGACCTATTGCAGCAGATGCTCTGCTTCGATCCGGCCAAGCGCATCAGCTGTGAGGCTGCGCTGAACCACCCGTATCTGCAAGTGTGGCATGATCCCGCCGATGAGCCTGTCTGCGAGAGCGTAAGACGACTTCCCCTTTAAAATCCGAGGGTGCTAATAGATTGGCTTGCACAGAAATTCGACTTCTCATTCGAGGAGGAAGACTCGATCGACGGAATGAAGAGGCTCATCATCGAGGAGGTTCAATCGTTCCGGGCGGAGGTGCGCCAACAGGCGAGGGCCACGGGACAGATCAAGAGGCAAGACAGGTCAGCATTTATCTCCTTTAGATCTTCTTTCTTGTGGAGCTGATCGTTGAACCATCCTAGTCTGCCCATTCCCTCGCGGGACGAGATTATAAGCTCGCCTGTGCAGGAGTATGGTCCCGTACACGGCGCGACGTCTAGCTTCACTGCGCCGTCGTCGCAGCGCCCGTCTTCACCGATCATGGATGACCCCAGTGATGCGCTTGAGCAGGAGCTCGCGGGGACGCATATCGGGAGGCGGTGATTGACTTGGCTTGAGCGAGTGTGATTGCTTCCTTTGCGTTTGTTCGTTCTCCTTGACGGATAGGCGTGGGCGCAGAGTTGTCTTGTTAGAATCGTATGTACGGAATCGGGGAAGTAATCTGGAAAATGCGAAGATGCTATATACTGCATATACCTATGGTACGGATGTTGCTTGTCGTGTTGATATAGATTGTAAGACATAGGTTAATCGGTACTGTTGTCCAGTACTACTGTCCGGTCAGGTCCGCATCCCATATGGCAATCTCATGTCATCGGTCAACTGGACTCTCAGGCCATTCTTCCATGTGCTACTCAAGTGCTTGTCACGTACAAATTTAGGTATCTCTGAATCTTCTCCCGCTCCAATTTCAAAGCACATTCTAGCCCCCAACGCCCCCCATAGTCACTTAAACTGTATCTACCAGGCTAACAAGTGTAGGATCATCAGATCAGCTTCGTTGTGCTATATATTACCTCTGTCGGTGAGTGCTCGTGCTCAGTGCTTATAGTTGCCGTACACAATCGAGTCTTAGCTGACGTGTCAGAAGAGCCCTCCTCGCCGTCTGCTTCATGTCGTTTTTCCTCTGCGTCGATTGTGGTGGTTCCAAGACGTCTGCTGTTATCGCGGACAGATCTGGCACCATACTAGGGCGCGCTCTGGGCGGCCCATCAAACTTTGCATACATGTCTGCTGCTGCATTTACAGATGCTGTTCGTGTAGCAGTATCTAATGCGCTGAAGACATGCGTCTCCCCGCCATCTATCAACCCCGTACCCCTTCCTCCCTCCACTGACATATTTGCATCTGCATGGTTCGGAATTTCTGGTGTCGATTCTCCGGCTGCAGTTGCCAATGCATCAGCAGCACTCTCAGCACTTCTCGGAATACCCCTGGGTCCACGACTGGTTGTGGCCAATGATACGCATCTCCTCGCAGCCCCCCTCCGGCTTCATCCTGATATCAAGCACGCTGTGGCCGCAGTAGGCGGCACAGGATCTTGTGTCGTCTCATTTCAACACGAGCCTTCAGGGATGCTCGATGAACTTGCACGGACTGGTGGATGGGGATGGATTTTGGGAGATGAGGGGGGAGGATTTCATGTCGGCCGTGAGACGATGCGCCAGATGATGTATGATGCTGCGCGCTCCTCGCTAGGGATGGAACCGTCACCCCCAAGTAGCCTCAAAGCGAAGGTGCTTCAACAGTTTGGAATCCAGGAGGTGGAGAACGCTCCGGAGGTGCTGCCTGTGGTGCACTTACCCGAGCCGAGTCTTACGGGAGAGGCGTCTGCCTCTGTCCCATCGTATCTCCTCGTTGCGCGCGAGAAACGGTTAAGTCAGCTTGCTCCACTCGTTTTTGAGGCTGCGTTCAAGGACAAGGATCCGTTCGCGCTGAATGTGTTGAGAATCTGTGCTGGGGGACTTGCGGACCAGATCGCAATGCTCTGCCGTGAGCCTGGTGAGGATCCGAGTGTCAAGCCGAGAGCGGTGGAAGCGAAGGAGGCCATGTTGTGTTTTGGAGGGAGCTTGGTCGGCATTGAGGATTATAGGGCGTTGATTCACGAGGCGTTGGCGGAGAAGGGGCATGTCTTCAAATATGTAGAGTTCGTGGATGATTCTGCGGCTGTGGGGGCGGTTGGGCTAGCATCTTTAAAGATTGGGCTAAGAGGAAAGGACTGAAGGAGGAGATATCCAACGCTGCTAGCTGGTTTGGACAATACTGTAGCTCAACTTATATAAAGCAAATTCATTGGACTTCGCGTTTTGGCGCGACTGAGCCTGCCTTAAACATTCTCACGGTTCTTACATTATAAAAACCAACAGCATCTTTTTTCTGTTTTCCTCAGTGCGGCGACACGGCCAAAATTTTCCCCATGTTGCTCATAGCTGCCCATAATCCAGGCGGCTGTTCGAGTGTCAGGCCGTGCCCCGAATAATTGGACGTCTTAGCACCCACAATCGCGTCACCCAACTTTGCTGGAGAGGCGATGGGTCGGTAGTCCATACATCATTAATCATTGACTAGTATTGACTAATACCGAATGAAAAGTTGTTTGCTCTTGATCGAGATGTTATGCTATCATATCAGTGAGGGAACACCATGTATTGCAATTTGCTTGCACCACGTACTTGGGCCTGTGCAAGTTTGCATCTCTATCACAAAGGTGTGCAATGATAGTTGACGTTATTACAATGTTACATACCTCACCACAAAACTGGGAGTTGGTTGTCATCGATAATTATCATCGGGTGCATTGTCCGTTTCACCTGATGCACTTAATACAACCTGAATGATGGGTAATCAATATTAATCAACCCTAGCGGTCTGTTTTCGAGTGCTTAGCTCACCACGTCAAAGGTCGCACACCCTGGCGTGCAGATCTCAGGCGCATGAGTTCTAGAACCAAAAATATGTTATTGGCGATTTCGCCAGTCGTCTAAGTAAATTACGACACAATATAATAAAAACGCAGCGAGTCGCAGGATCCAGCCAGTTGTCCGTAAGCTCTAGTACGCTAAGTAAATAAAAATAGGCAGAAATAGTCCATGGATGTAAAATCCATGGCATCGGTGGATAGGGCCAGCACAAGGTAGTGCAAGGTGGCGCACTGCGCAAGAAAGCGGTGCATGCAATGCATCGACGAGAAATGCGTGGTCCGATTAAGCGAACATACAAGCATTTGGCCCTGGGATGATTTTGAATGTTGCCTCAGAACAAACACGTTTCCTCTTCTGATGCGCGCGCGCGCAATCCGGGCGTGCCATTTCCGTTGAGCAATTCAAGCAACGGATCTTGGTACCGAGGTGGGTGGTGAGATGACGTGCGAGACTACTGTGCTGGACATGCCTCAAGCAGTCTTGCCAAAGGCAGCAACATACGTCCTTTGGACCACCCTGAACACCATGGTGACGTTTCAGATGCGAGAGCATTTGACGGGCATCGTCCTGAATCATTTGGTTGCATAGTTCGTTGCCATCGAGCCACTGGCACGGATAAATATATATGTACCGATCCAGAATGGTGAGAGGTTTGGAGCGATTGCTTTGAATGGGATGAGGGTTGAAAGTGTTATAACCGCCAACGTGCCCGATGTGAGGTACGTGGAGGGGGTGACCAAGGATTGAACCCCATGCTTCCAGACCTGCCTGGTGAGCCAATCCTGCCTCCTGTGAGTACTGAACACTATGGGGGCGTATCATGATTAATCGTGTAATGATACTGACATAATGCTAAGACACGTACATATCATTACGGGCATCATGAGCGTCGAATACATAGGCATTGGTGGTCGGTGAAATATTCATTGCGGTGGGGTGATACTGGAACTCTGCTGCCTGCGGCAGAGGACCGGCTTCGTGCGATAATTCTGTTTGCATATTCACCTCTTGGTCTCGGTACCGAACACTATGGGCCCGTATGGTGAGTAATCACCGTGAGAATGCCGAAGAAGCATTAGAATACGCACCTATCGCTGTCAGCGTAGGCGAAGTCATCGATGGTCGAGATGATATTCATCATGGCGGAATGCAAGTACTTGAGGATTGGGAAACGGCAGTACCTTGCTGGGTTGTGGTTGATCCGAGTCCGTAATAAAGGCCCTCGATGGATGGATATTGAGAGCTGTCGAGGATGGGGGGGAGGCAGTGGTAGTGCCGTGTCCCTGTTGGTTGTGGCTGGTCCACAGTAGATGAATAAGAGTGTTACTGTATATATGACCAAGGGCATGATGCATGGCGACGAGCCAAAGGCCCCAAATGAGATGACTGCAAGCGTCCGCACGGTGTTGCAATTTGGTGCTTTCTGGCTTTCGGATGGCCACTTGCCAAGGTCAAGTGTCGGATCAGGCTAATGGCCGTTATTCAGAGGACACGAGAATTGAACGTGTGTGAAGGAGGGCGACGCCAAACGCGAGTAATTGAAGTAGCTTGCTCTCACCGGAAATCAAATAATGAATTGACCACGGGAAAGAGCAAACACCCCATGATGCAGGGAAGGATAAGAGACTGTGCCCTAGATGGTACGTACCCCCACTCAGGTTGCCCATCGCCCAAAGTTGTGCTGAGAGCCTGTAATGTGGGCAAGAATTCCAGAAAGGTCCAAGGCAGACGTCGACCAACCGGGTCAGAATATTAATGACCTGTGCACCAATAAAGAAGAGTAGTCGGTAACCGTCAGAGCCCGGTTCAACGAACCATATGGATACCACTGTCAGGTCTTCATTCTTTCCTCGGGCCCCAACTTGAAGTACGCAATCTTTCTAATTCTTTCTGATGGGCCAATGTGTCACACGCCAACAAGAAGCTGTAAAACTTCTAGGAAGTCTCTCGAAAATTGGGACCTGTCAATGACCGCTTCCCGTCAGGCGATCTTGAATCTGGTTGTATTGCACCTCCAGTGTTTTGCTGTGCTCACTATGTAATAGTATTGTGAACAGCTTACCAAAGCTTAAAACATGACGAATGGGCCTCCGTCCACAGGATGTTCAATGAAATCACCAAACGGTCTGTGGTAAACCGTGAATTGACCAGGAACCTTTGAGAGATTTTGAAATCCTGCTAGTGCGGGACTAATAAGCCTTCTACAATTTGTTCACCCTTGCCTCTGTAGCAGTAGGGCAGTGTTTGAAGTGCCAGTGGCCGACCATTGGCTAGGCATTCTAGAAAGAAGCACTGACGGTGCCATCGATGATCCGCTGGCTCTGGCTCTTTCCCATCACGTGACAGATCGATGCAGCGTTGTGATTGGTTAATATATTTATCAAACCGTGCTACTGATCATCCGCTTCACCCTCTGCATCCAGCTCAACGAGCTCGTAAAACTCGAGTTTATCATCAAGTGATCTCATGCCTATTCTCTCCATCAATTTTGTCTACGTATCATCTGAAAAATTGAATAGTTGCTGTAGTGTGATTTGTTCGAAAGTCGACGTGAATGTCATTGGGTCGTCAACATCATCCAACTCCGACTGCTGACCAAGGGCTGCAGTGTTTTCGTCACCATCCAGGTCAAAATCTCTGGTTTCTGGCGTGATCTCGGGTGGGAGCGAGTCAGGAATGATATGCTTGGAACGACGAAGCCGATCTTTGACACTTCCCCTCCGCATGTAATCGTCTCGCAAATATAACCTAAGCTCTGCAAGATCAAGCATTGTTTCGAGCGCAAGACGCGATCATGACTACTGAGAATCAAACCGAATAGGCTGAACAGCCGCTCATATGATGCGGAGTATAAATAGAGAAAATGCGCTGTGCAAGCATTTGGAGTGGCTTATGATAGAGGCTGGTCCTGAAAACGCATAGCCTTCGCACATTCGGAGAGAATCTGGGCGTTCACGCTGTAAGTTAACATATCAATACATCAATCAGGTGAACAGTAACTTAAGAGAAAAGAATGACCTGTTGTTCAGCGGCATTCCGTTCACATCCAGCCCACTCAGAGAAGCCAGCGTAATCACCTCGATCCTGCAGGCAATCAATAATCTCTTGGCGAAGTGATTCAAACCCGGGGAAGATCAGTTGAGGACACACTCGATGTCAGGATCTGGTCCTGTGTTCGTACTTCATTGACCTGCCTTGTTGCAGTGTGTCCCGATCGCGATGCTGCTCGTCGATGATCCGCGCAGTCCGACACAATTCACACATCACCTTTGGATGTCTTTCCTTGTGGTTTGCGTACGACTCGTCAGCTTTCATGAGGGGTGAGTGTCAAAATATTCCCACACCAGTCTCATCCTTCACCGTCTCGGAATTCCCATATTGCCGGCATGTTAAGAGGGGTTTACAGAAATTTTTCTTCAAAATCTTACAATACAAACTCGCTGCCTTAGCCGCCGTCACGGTCCCAGGGCAGAAGTATTCACACTTACGCTTCCATACGCCAAGTTTGCATAAGCTACTTCGGAACCTGGACTGTTCTATAATATCACGAGGGATGGGGTTACTGATCTGCATCATCGAATGTGCGAACAGTGAGTGGACAATGTCATTGCAGCTAGTACGTACAGCATTTCTGACAACGAACTTAGAAAGGGCGTACATCTCATTTCCCTGCTTCAGGACAAGATTAGTTTCCCTTAGGCGAACTGTAGACTAAGGAAGGCAGTCATTCCTTCTATGTATTTTTCCTGAAATTTCCAGTTTGAAAGGCAATATTCACCGGATCGAGGGCTCTACTTCTCTACTCGATTCCGCGTGTGAATCTTGCGGTAACAAGCCGGATAAGATCGAGTGCGAGCGCTTTTTGGCAGCAGAATTCTACTGAGAGTTTGGGGTGACTAAAAGGTTTGACTTCTCTCTCGTCTTTTGTACTTGCTGTGGTCGGTCATGCACTTGAACTTACACAGCCGATCGATGATGTGAGTGTTTCTGCTGGTCTGGGCGCTTCAAGCTTAGCACTGTGGTGTTCATTTCCGCTTCGTACAGTGACGTCTGCTCCTCGTTCCGAAACTTTGCTCGCAGGCAGACGCTGGAGAACTAGCTGTCATCAAAGTTTATCCCGTGCTGTGTGTTATCCAGATGGAATTTTTTCGGCTGGCGTTTCTAACGTGTATCAAGGTTAGGACTTCGCGAGGCTGCCTTGGCAGCCAGTCAGACATGATACCATCAAGTCGTCGGACATGAATAACATGCAAAAGCCGAGTGTTGAATATGAATCATACACCTTGTGGTTACTAGTAAGGGGCTTTCACCATCGTGACGTCTGGGGCCTGAGGGATGGGACGCCACGGCTTGATAAATATTGTGACAGTGGAAAGCCATTAAATGCATGATGGTGTGGGTGCTTCTTTTGCCAGCTTTATCTGATCCCCGTTCAAATGCAATGTATGATTTATAAACGTTCAAACTCTCATGGCATCCTTGCGGACGCGGGCGGTGCACCGGTGAACACTAATATTGCTAGCTGGCCATCATGATGTTACAGAACTTGAAACGCGGTGTCTGAGAGCATTGTTCCTGTTGGTGTTTAGTTAAGTATCAGATAAGATAACTAGTGCAAACGTGGCAATTCCGAACTTCATTGCTCCCGAGAGAGCGTTCAAGTTAGTTCCACCAACACCCGTGGCCTACTGCGTTACAGTGTGTAACATCTTCGACTGCCATACATGAAGTCATGAGTCCTCGAAAATGTCCAAATTCAAGGCGAGCAACTTGGTTAGCCTTTGGCTTGGTAGCACTCGCTGCGTTCTCTGCCTCAGCTCAACCTCAATCTTCGCAAACCGTCAGTGCTGTAGTTGTAATTGCCGGTCATGAACAACTAATATATTCTCTAGGATAGCCTAGATTCCCATTTAGAACGGAAACCCGACGTGCAGCAAAATGCCCAAGTCTCACAAGACGTATGCAGGCCGATTCCGGATATCTACGTTCATGGACAGTGCTCACTCTTATGTAGGCTACAACATACCTGGGACCAGAGTTTGACCAGGGTGCAGAGGGTGAGAAGGGTGTCCTTTAACGTTCCATCAATCTAACATGTATCGTACAGCGACAAGAGCATACAAGTCTGCTTTATTCACACTTTCCAACCTCACTGCACATCCACCGTCGCATACTCACGATGTATTCTCTCGACTAACCACCACAACGCCCTCTCTTCTCTCCGCTTTACTTCCTGATCCACAAGGACAAGGTCCTGTAGGAAGTGCAATTCGCATCGCACTCAAACTTCGTCAACAATTCTTTCTTTTCCGTCTGTTCAGTGGACCCAGTGGAAGTGCTGCAAGGAGAAAAGATGAAGAGATGCGCGGCAAGGCAATAAAAGTGCTAGATTTGCTGCAACATTCTGTTGAGCTAGGGAATCCGGATGCGCTTTTTACGCTTGGGCAAATATCTCTGGTGTGACACGCTCCCATCTCTTCCAAACCTTAGCGCTAATTCCAGTTTCCAGTTTCCTCCCAGTTCCCACTTTCCGTCCGACCCTAAACTTGCATATGATTCATTCTCGCACCACGCCGAACTAACAGGCAACGCTTCCTCGCAAGCTCTTCTCGCCTTTTTCCATGCAACAGGTTACGCCGATGTCGTTCCCGTGGACCAAGCCCAAGCATTGTTATATTACACTTTTTCTGCACAAGGTGGCCACAAAGGCGCTCAAATGGCTTTGGGGTATCGATACTGGAGTGGTATCAGCACAGTTGAAGACTGCGGGCGCGCAGTAGAATGGTATGAGGCTGCGGCAGATGAAGGTGAATGAAACGACACTTCCGAGTTTACGAAGTTCTTACAAGGCCATCCTAGCAATGTCAATGTTTTTATCTTGTCCTCCTGATGGGCTGACCCTGCCTCTGACCGCAACGCGGTTGTCTGATTTAGATGGCGGCGTGTTCGGCCCGGGTGCCAGTGTTGCGTCCACCGGTTTGAACGTTATTAGGCCCGCAGTCAAGGCTGGCCTAGCACACACAGCTGGTGAAACGTGGGATGACGTTCTCGAATACTACATTGTGCGTTTCCTTCCATGATGTCTTACTCGCTACTCACCTCAGTTATAGTTCAATGCGGACCGAGGAGAAATAGACTTTGCGTTCAAGTTAGGGAAGATCTATTATCAGGGTAGCATATACGCTACTCCAGGTGGTATTAGATCTGGCTCCGAAGGAGTTGGACGTGTCCCCCAAGACTTCCATCAAGCTCAGTCTTATTTCCTCCAGATTGCGCGGCAGATCTGGCCTCGTGACCCCGCAAACCCTTTGCAGCATAATGCACCTAGTTATAAGGTGGAAGGTGTCAAGCAGCCTGGATACGCAGCAAAGAGTGCGGCCTATCTTGGGCGGATGTACCTCCGGGGCGAGGGAGTGAAACAAGACTATGCGATGGCTATGATGTGGTTTGAACGAGGGGCGGAGTTCGACGAGAGGGAGTGCCTCAACATGTTGGGTGTCATGTGGAGGGACGGACTAGTGCCTGGACGCCAGGATATGAAAAAAGCCGTCGAGCATTTTAATAGGGCCGCTGGTCAGGAGCTCGCAGATGCCCATGTCAATCTTGGAAAGTTCAATTACTGTGAGTTCAGCTTCATTCAAACGAGTGCCTGCGCTTACTCGATGGCAAACAGACCGCGGTGAATTCAAACTCGCTATCGTGTACTTAGAGACTGCGGTGCGCTTTGGCGCAACGTTTGAGGCCCACTTTTACCTTGCAAAGATCCACGCCATGAATATGCACGATGCAAACGAAGATTTTGCAGCAGGCTTCTGCGCTTCTGCAGTTTCGTTCTTTAAACTCGTCGCTGAGCGAGGAGTTTGGGATGACGACCTCTTGACAGATGCAGAAGCTGCCTGGTATAGTGGCACCGAGCGTGGCAAGGAAATTGCAATCCTCAAGTGGTGGGTTGCGGCGGAGAGAGGGTCCGAGATGGCCCAGAATAATCTTGCTTACGTTTTAGACCAAGGTAAGCCCAAATGAAGCCTACTGTCCTCGCAATCTGAGTCTATTTACAGACCGGAGCATGCTTCGTCTCACGCGATTCGCCCCTATTGAGGCATCCAACGATACCGCTCTCCTCGCTCTCACGCAGTGGACACGGTCCGCTGCCCAGCGAAACGTTGATGCACTGGTTAAAGTTGGCGACTATTATTACCACGGCCTCGGGGTCCCCGATGAGCCTGAGGCACTCCGATGGGAAAAGGCGGCCAAGTATTATCAGAGCGCTGCCGACACGCAGGTCAGTGCGCTGGCGATGTGGAATTTGGGCTGGATGTATGAGAATGGTGTTGGCGTGCCCCAGGTGAGCGTTTTTAAACTCAGATATTACTTTGTGGCTAATGCTGTGCTTGATAGGATTTCCATCTTGCCAAGAGGCATTATGATATGGCGCTTGAGGCGAATAGCGAGGCATACGTGCCGGTGGTGCTCTCTCTGATGAAGTTGTATGCCCGGAGTCTCTGGTATACACTTCAAGGTGGCAAGGACGGTCTTAATTTGTGGACATATGACGAGGATAAATGTGCGGCATGTCCTACGACGATTTATAAGTTTGGCTGACATCTTTCTAGTATCTGTAGCAGAGAGGACCCGGTTGAAACGAGAAATAGAAGGGGGTTCCAAAGATGCACCTCAGAAGGACGGCGGTGCTCAACCTGCCATGCATAAGGAAGAGAGAGCCCTTGAAGAGTTCGAGGACGATGGGAGTGCATGGTATTTAGGTAAAGCCCGCGAAGAATTCCACAGACGAACCCAGGGCAGAGCTGGCCGTGCTGCTGCTGCTGCTGAAGATGATGATCCAGTCCAAGTGAGTATTTCCTCCGTCATTTTACAACACGTTATCTTATCTTTATACACAGTGGGCACGAGAGCGAAGGAACGCGGAAAACGAAAGGGACGGTGATTTTGGTCCTGAGGACTATTTTGATGGCGCTATTCGTGGTGGAAACCGAGGGGAGGAAGAAGAGGACGAGTTTGCAGAGACGATGCTGTTAGTGGCTCTTTGTGCTGCTGTTGCGGTGCTTATCTATGTCCGCACGCGCATCGTGGAGAGAGCCAGGAGGCGAGAACAGGAACAGCAGCCAAATCAGAGAGATCTGGGCGCGTTTCCGCCACCAGGCGATCCTGCCCGTCAGGAGTGGAACATCATGCATTAGCATTACCGTACACTATGGTTTAACTACCAGTTCACACTAACATAACCATGATGGTGGCATAGGGCGGTGTTGGAAATGTTCGTCGGGCCGCTGCAATGTCGGCGAAACTGGCGGAGTGTGTCCATTTATAGCTATTTTGCCTGATATTCACGTGTGCGCGAGTTGTCGAGAACATCAACCCTGGGAACCAACGCAACTGGAAGCTCATACGCTTCTGATCCTTCTGATAAGTTCTTGTGTCTCCTATAGGGTCCAGGCTCAACAGAGTTTCGCCTTGCAACGCCTGACCGCCAGCATCACCCGTGATGAGCTTCAATCTCGAAGATCTTCGCGGCCCTGTCACGAGCATCCTCACTGCTCCGGGCGTTGATTTGGGCACCATCAGCGCAAAGCGCGTGCGCAAGGAGCTGTTAGCGGATACCAGCTTGGGCCTGACTGCTCGGGAACTGAAGGAGAGGAGGGAAGAGGTGGACAGCCTGATTTCGAAGATTTATGAGAGCATTCGTCGGCAGGATCAAGCAGACGAGTCGAAGAGGAAGCGCGACGAAGAGACGGAGGAGGGCACAGAGCAGGAAGACCGAGAGGACGCTATGGAGGAGCCGGACACAGCAGAAGAACCGGGTGAAGACGACGACGACGACGACAAACCTCCACCGCCGAAGAAAAAGAAGAGCGCAAAACAGAACGTCGAGGCAGATGCTGAATTGGCCAGGAAAATCTCATCAGAACTCAACTCCCGGTCGCGTCGGGGCGCGTCAAACGGCGCACCTGCAATGCCTAAGAAACGTAAAACGAAGAAGAGCGCAAAGATGGTGGATTCTGGAGACGAGGACGGGAGCGAAGAGAAGTCAAAGAAGAAACGCAGTGGGGGTGCAAGGGGAGGCTTTGCGAAGGAATATATGCTCAGGTGCTTTAAACGCCCCTGTTTTACGTCTTTTGTAGCGTGCCACATCCTCATTGTTTCCTTTTTTGCAGCGAATCCCTGTCGGTGGTTGTTGGCGTGGACAAGCTCTCGCGGCCTCAAGTCGTGAAGAAGCTATGGGAGTATATTCGCGGTCATGATCTTCAAAACCCGTCGAACAAGCGTGAGATCCTGTGCGACGACGCTATGCGAGCTGTCTTCGGTACTGAGAAGATCGACATGTTCCGGATGAACAAAGTGTTGGGACGGTACGTCTACTCTGGCTGCCTCAAGATGTACCTTCTCAATTATGTTACACTCAGGCATTTACATGTCGAGTGACAGTATTGGAGAATACCTTGCGCATTTCGCCTACCTATGAGTGCTCTATGTATATTTATTCGACCTACCCAACGAATTAAACAGATAAAAACATATTACATGCGTTGAGAAAGCAGAATGTCATAGCAAAGTCATAAATAGGTATGGCTTACAGGTGGATCATATTACTTGGAGTATCGTGGATGACTTCCAGACAAACATCAGCTAGTTCAAATTTTGCAGCTTCATCCACTCCTTATCGTTTGCATTGAAGTCCACACCTTTGTTCTTCCACCATCTCCTGGCCTTATCCCCACCGCCAATAGCATCCTCCAATGCTTCTTCGATGTCGCACATACGATATTGCATCGACAACCCACTTTTGTCCCACCACTCCAACACCTCGCTTCGGTTATGCCGTGTTGCACCGGTCAGCGCATCCTGGTCAAAAGTAACCGGCAGTCCACTTCCAAGCCACCACTGCAGGACTTCCACCTTCCCAACGCAGCTAGCGTGGTGCATGACGTGACGGTCATAGGTATACTCCAGCTGCGACGTTGCCCACCACTTGAGTACGTCCACATGCCCCGCCTGGCTCGCCAACTCCATTACGCGTCCGACCTTCAGAGGCAGGACATTGGTGTGATGTTGGTACTTCCACCAATCCAGGACAACGATGTGGTTTTTTGCGCTAGCACCTTCGAGAGCAGCCGCTGTGTACTCAAGCGGGAGCCCAGATGTCACCCACCAGTCCAAAGACTCCACTTTTCCGCTACGAGAGGCTCTGTCGATGGCATGAGCAATAGAACCAGGTTTTGGAGGATGCACCAGTTCTGGATGTTGCTCAATTCCATGTTTCCACCACGAGAGCACTGCTATGCGACCGTGCTTTGATGCGTGGAAAGGTATCAGATCGTCTCTGAAGGTAGATAAAAAGACGGGGAGATATTGCGTAATGAGAAACTCCAATACATTGACATAACCAAGTCGCACGGCTGCGATGGCACTGTGTTTCGAAGGAGGATTCGCTGCGGGATCTGCCGCACGGATCAGTGGAATAGAACCCGTAAGCATGGCGAGATCTATGGGTGAAGCGTTGCTCCAATCACTAGGAAGAGGTAGGGATGTAGGGATGTTCAAGGCACGAGAGAGTTCCCAATCACCGAGATGATCAAAGATATCAGCAAGAATTTCGACGGGGAGATCTACAGGAGGTTGATCAGTCGCCTTGTCTTTCCCTTTGTCCATCAAAGACGTGGGCGCATCACTAGAGATCGTCGGAAAATGATAGGTGTGGAAATCATGCTGGGCTAATCTCGATGCGAGCTCTTTATCTGTGCCTGATGTTGGCAGGTTGCGAACTTTGAGGAAAAGCACAAGTTCGTCGTGAGGTAGCCTACAATAGGCATTGAAGACGGCTTTAAATGGACCGTCATTGTTCTGAGAAGAGTCATGAGATCAGTGTGAGACGAATAAATTATAGGAAATACTCACCGCCATAAGTGGCTTGAGAGTGAGAGCTAGAGCCGTCAGTTTCAAGTTCGTGCACGATACTTTGAGTAAGCCACGTGGCTAGCGCCCAGGCGCGAGCTGCAACTAAAGTTCAAAGTTACTCTTTCTTCCGACTGGCAGTGTGGTTTTGTTCTCGTTCAAGGCTGTTGTTGAGAATTTCGCAGCTGCCTTCTACCAGTTGTTGGACAAGCCTAAGATCAAGCCACGACAGGATATCGTCAACTCCCGTAACCTTCCTCCAATTCAATTCGGCTGGTCCAGACTTTTTCCGGGAATGTGCTGCCTTCAAGTTGTTTTGATGGCCTTTGATCGTCTGGAAAATAGCGTCGCCATTATTGAGGATTTAGAAGACTTGCGCCACGTTCGATGCGATGAGTTGCGTGGATGGTTCGGAGGAACAGAAGTTCCCGGCTACACTTGGTCTCCTCAGAGCAACTCCGTCTTCGAGTGCTTTGGGCGCCTCGCGATTGAAGAGGTAAGAGTTGTTTATTTCATCTCATGGGCGCTATAAGTACCAGGCCTGACATGACCCCGAACCATACTAGGGTCCACGCGGCGACCGAACAACTCCCAGACTCATGATCACAGGCTGGATCATACCGCGAGTTTTGTCAATCAATTATTCTATCTACATCCACGGATCTCTGCACACTGGCACCAATAACAGATCCTATACACGACAGCCGTACGTCTATTTTGGAACTAGCAGTGCTCCAGGATCTGAGTCCCTTGTTCCGACATCAGGTGTGGCGGTATACACCCGAACTTCAAAATATTCGATTATCGTTAACAGACACGCGAGGCAGTTGGTTAGAATTTCACCACTGCATCATCGACTAAAGCAGCTTCAGCACCACTTGAGGCAGTGATCAATATCTCATCGTTCGCCCGCCGACTTTAGCTATTAATGTCCGAGCGACTTGCCATTGTAATCCCGACGAGATGCAGGAATATGTTGATCAGCTTCTGGAAATGGAACAAACAGGTAACGTTCATTCGCACGTTGTACTGATTGCGGCAGTTCCTGTGGCAGGTGGTCTTCTTTTACTTCCTGGTGACATAGCAAGATGGATACGCGAGCGCCTCATGTTACTGAGCTGTGTCGCGTACTGGTTCACAGCTTCTGGAAAATGGTACAAAGAGGCAAGTTCCTGCTATGCATTACTGAAACTTTGTCAGTTGTGGCAGTTCTTGTGAGCAACACTGACGGTGTTTCTTGTCCACAGCACAGCAAGATTGACACCCCGAAACCTTGTGTCTCTATGAACTCTGGTTTATAACGTCGTTGTGAACGAAGTGTTATTGAATCGTATCTCAGAACTGTCGACAAAAATCCAATCATGTTCAAGTTTTTGTCCAAGTTATTCGGAAAAAGGTCAGTGCTCCTCCAAAGTTGCCTGCATTCATGACTGGTATTTCTTTCTAGGCGGGATCCGACAATTCGCTCAAAAGGACCTCAGAATGATCATCTGTCTAGTGGACGAGGCAGAAGGTATGTCACCATGAACAGTCAGTCGCACTTGACAATGTGCTTGTGGTGCTCAATTTTTGTCATTTCCAGTGGACATTCGGGCAGCACGTTTTGTTGTTGCTGATCCACGACGTCGAGGAAGAATTCGCACGAGTCATGACAAGAGGTGATCGATCAGCGCCCTACGTAAATTGGGATTGCTTTGGACGCTTTGTAATTTTCTTAGTAAATGACGATCCGGTCGTTCTGCGTACTCGTGACTTGCTATTGGTCGCAAAAATCAAGTTTATACTTCTCATGCACTGGGGTCGCTTGGAAGACTACTGCAGCTGTGTAGAATGGCATCTTTGGCTAAACGCAGGGTATTGCCTGTGTTCTCCTTTTTGTATCTGCAATGGATGGCACGGTGACGATAACACATTACGGCCCAGGGCAATCATGGCATCACCGCGGTTGCCGACCCCACTCCCGTAGCGCTGAAGGCAGTGCACATATTTCAATGAATAAGAACTCCCCTGGATTTAGGTAATATGACATTGTCTGCCACATGTTTCTTAGTTTTTCTTTTGTGCAGGGTACTGCAATCAGCGGGACAGCCACCGCTTTCAACGTTATGCTGTGGATCCAGTGGTGCTTCTATGTTCACGAACAGGAACACAGAAGGTTTTCAATACAGGACGAAGAAACTCAGGGCGCCTGTTTTGCATATATATATTCCACCACTTTCCCCCATCGCCTCACTAGTCATCCACTCTGGATATGTTCCTAAAACTCGCCAATTACTTATGCGGTGGACGGTATGTCATGCTTAGCAACTGCTACATTGCCGACAGGTCACTCATGTTCGACCTTAGCGATCAGGGCTATCAGTCCAGGGGACCACAAAATGATCACATTGCAAGTGGTCACGGGAAGGACGAGAAGAAGAAGAAGAAGGATAAAGAGTACGAGATATACAAGTGCCGACTTACAGATGAACTGACTTCTGAAGCAGCCAACCTGTCGGATATGTCCGAAACACTCAAGGAAATAGGTATGCAAGCTGCTGTTTATTTCTTGGGATTGTGTTGACAAAACCGTTCTACTGGCAGTAATAACCCGCCTCCGCCTCCTCCACCCGCTACTAGATATTCCAACCAAGGGAATAATACATACATAGGGGGGTAGACCCGTTAACCCTTTCACGACGTCTCATGTGTCCTAGAGGAAACAGTGGGATGAGGGCACGTTTTGATCCTGCAGATGGCGATCTTACTTTCGATGACGTTGAACGTTGAACACTTGATTGTACTCACGATTAATATTGTCGACACGGATATATATAGCAGTAGAGTTTCGGATATTCTTAGAGATATTTCTTTGTTCATTACAGTTGGGATAGTACTTTCACCCCTCATTAATCATTCCTCATATTCTTGTCTGCCTTTTTAGTCTCTTGCCGTGAAGCTTCTTGGACATATATTGACTCAGAGTTGTAGACTGCAGAGAAGAAAGATGATAATTCTCTCTATTCTTTTAGCCTACTGTAGAGAAATTATTTCAAGGTATTTTTGAGTTGGCAGCGCCTGCCTTCAACTCGGGAACAATGTCCTCCCCGACCCCACCGAGCACAAAAGCTCTCAAGTTGTCTAATGCCTTCAGTTCTCTTACCTTCGACGACTCTGCTGTCTCTCCCCCAATATGCGGCAGAAGGGTACATCGCGGGAAGTTCAATAGACGGAAATCTATGCGTGGTTCATCAGGGTATACATCCAAGCCAACTGATGAAAGCTGGAATCTGTGAGAAAAAGCACCAAATGAGAAGATAAAAGAATAATTACGTGTCCGTCCACAAGTGCGCGTATCATCGCCTCTTCGTCTACTACTCGCCCCCGTGATGTGTTTAAAAGCACGCTTCCCCGTCGCAAGGTCCTGATCTCCTTCTCTCCAACCATCCCAGTCGTGGATTGGTTGAGAGGCACATGTAGGCTCAGTACATCAGCCTGCCTGCACAGCTCCTCCACGCTTGGAACATATTCGCACCAGTCTGGTACGGACTCCACCTTCCTTCGTGAGAAGTACACGATGCGCATTGGAAAGGCATGCGCGAGGTGAGCAAATCTCAGACCTATGCCACCAAGACCCAAGATACCAAGCGTACGACCGGTAACGTCATGAGTTTGCGCTGCGTCGATGGGAATCTTCCATGTCCCACAGCGAAGGGAGCGTTCCGCCATCGAGAAATGCCGCAGGCATGATATCATAAGGTATAAAGCGGTTGTTGCAGTCGCATCCTCGTTTGCTCTCGGAGTATTAGACACAAATATCCCTGTGTAGAACGCAAATGTTGGCAGCAGTCGATTCTGCTTGAGCACAAACATTACCTCTTTCTTTGCAGGCTTGCACGTCGATTTCGTCGTAGCCACCGCCATTCTGAGCAATCCAGCGGACGAGGCTCGTGTCGGCTAGAGCGTGGATTAATGGCGCATCGAATTTTCCTATGAGTGCCGAAGATGCGTTGCGCCTGTACAAGGCGACAGTCCCTTCATATGGTCCACCGGGTCCAAATGAAGAGAGGAACTCCGATCGAGATTCTGACACAAGATGCTAAAGAGCAAAAGCGACGATGGAGCATAAAACGGAAGGTTCATTCAAAGGCAAGATGGTACGCACTATTACTTCAGCGATCCCGTGGAACATCTCCTTGATTTCCTCCTGGACATACTCGATCTCACCTAAAGCATATCAGACACCAATTCCGAATCATCATCGAATAAACCAAAAACCGACCACACAATAATATGCGGGGAAGCATTTCAGCTTGCCCTGCTCAAATGCAAGTCTTATCAGAGGGCAACACTCTAGAAGCTAGACCTGAACTATCAACAGAACACGTGCTGATATCATGGGACAATGAGGTCGATAGGTCGGTGCAAGCGCCCACGACGAAATATAGAAGGTAACTTGGAGGGAAAATTTGGGCACAATTACATGTCTGGTTATTATTTTCAATGGTATTTCTGTCACTAACATTCCTGTCACGTCCATTGTCGACAATTAACTAAAATCCACCCTCCAACATCTGTTGAACAACGTCAGATAAATGTAATCGAAGACGCATAAATATCGACGTGGGACTTGCCAGAGCAGCAATTTTCGATACGCCTCTGATTTTCTTGCATTCCTCTTGCACATTGTATCCGAGACTAGTATTAAGCGTTCCAGAATCGTAGTGGCGCTTCAAGTACCTAACAAGCAAATGATGATGCATTGCTCAGATGAGATATCCTGCGAGGGGTGGTGATAAGCCTGAGAACGAACCGGAGGCAGACTTCCTCTTTGAAGTCCTGGTATAACTTGCGATTACTCTTGCGCTGATACAGAACTCAAATCAAGAGTTGTGGATAATGGAGGAACAAAAAATACCTCGAGTTTTCGCGCTTCCTCCTCGTACGGATGACTCTGGTGCACGAGGAAGTGATCTGCAAGGACATAAAACGACATGCCAGAGAGGTACATCTCATAAAGGCACGCGGCCTTATTCCCTCCATATCCAACAAAGCGTTCATCACACCTGGGAAGTTCAGATCAGACAAGCAAAACAAAGTTTTTACCCAAATTTGGTTGGCACCATGGCGGTCCTTCCTTCCTGAAAACCACATAAGGCTCGTATGCTGACTGGTACTGCGTAACCTTGTAAACTTCACCAGCGGCGGCGTCATAGAATCGCGGATAGTCAGTGCTGTTATGCCCAGGATCCCAAGCGCGGTGAAACATATCGATCTTCTTCGCCTTGACCAACGGAAGCAATGTCTGAAACAATAATATTCAGTGACCTTCTTAGGTATTTCACTCGCCATCTTAGACCTGCTTATCGCGAGGAAATACATTCTGGTCCAGGCCATCTTGTTGTTTGACGTATTCGAACGCAGGCACCACCAAAGCAGCATGTCCCTCCTTGAGTATTTGGCCGACCTTAGCGTCTAGACTAGCCCTGACGGCGGAACGGAAGTTGGTGCAGATGGCAAAATCTACATCCAGCATCATGACGAATTCAGTGCGGGCAAAGAGGCGCGCGGCATTCCGCCAAGTATTCAATTGGCGGTCGAAAGGAGTAATAATGAGGTGTATATCGACGTAGGTTGACATCCCAGGCGTTGATGCATACAAGTCATGCAAAGCATCCAAAAGTTCGTGGGTTGCACTTGGTTTAACGTGTACGGTTGCAGAAATCGGACCTTGACAGGAAAATGAGGAAGGAAGACCAGAGCAATGTCGGAGCAGACCTTGATAATGTACCACCAACTCAGAAAAGACCTTGAATCGGTTGAATGTGATAAGAGTGGTGATGGTTATATCATCCTGCTCGAATGTACCCGAAGCTCTATAGTAATGAGGGAGGACTTTGAGGGGGTGCATGGATTGCGAGAATGCCTTGGATAGAAAGAGATCTTCACTCGTTGAAATCCTGTCTGCTATTCCAGTTGCGTGTTCAGCCTGAGGGAAGGGTGATGATGCAGGCCAAAATAGTATTTCCTGAGAAGTTCCGCCAGTGTCCTCGGTATCCGGATGGGCTACGACAGCGCCTGCATCGTAGGAAGTCATGCTCAACCTCGCCAACGTCCGTAGTGGAAACAGCATATGATTTGTTGTATACAGGACGGAAATCGCAACATACAAAGAGGCGGCCAGACGGATAAACCTTAGGCCACGACTGAAATCCGACATAGTATGGCAGCAGCGAGAGCGATCAAGAACCTCTGCACCTTGACCGTAGAAGTGCGGTAGTTGGGGAGCTGATTGCTGTTGAAGTTGGGTCTGAGTTGTTCACCGTCGCCGCACGGCACATGCGCATATATACATGTTCAAACAACTACTTTCACTCTGACCTGGTCAAGCTGCTATGACAGACACAGAATTATCTTCTTTTAGGCTCCTTGCTTCCTTGCTACTCAGACCTCCGTGAGCCACGATAGAACCGTGTGTTTGATGTCGCGTCTGATGTTTGATCGCGTCCTGCATTGTAGCGCGACTATTGAGGTCCTCCCTGGCGGTGCTTCCACCTGGATATCAGATGGAGCAGAACAATCTCTTTCCCCTTTTCTGTTCATGGAGAACAACCTTGGTGTTCCTGAGAAAGAACTTCGTCAGTCATACCTGTTCGCCGTGCGCACCTTCGCCGCCGCACGCAAGGTTTCTGAACTTCACATATCCGAGTCATCCCACCCCACCATAACTCCGGTAATTCAGGACGTGATTGACTCTTCTGCTGTCCTCGTTTTCATGAATCCGGCGCACCAGACTGCGCTCAATGCTAGAAAGCGACTTATTCAGCGCAAACTCATCGATGTGGGACAAGAACTCAAGTTTACAGCGGCTCTACTTTCGAGCAGGCACTGTTGCAAACAAGGCGAGCTATGGTACCACAGGCGATGGCTTCTACAGCGCATATACCCAATCTCAAGCCCTCACCAAGAATGGAGCGCTAGCATAGCTCCCGGTTCACAAAATTTCTACCTTGCCTCAAACGACCTCTCTGTAGAAATGAACATCGTCACTAGAGCTTGCGAACTCTACCCACGCAACTATTTTGGCTGGACACATCGCACAATATGCATTCAATCTGCCCTCACATCTGCAATGCACCCTCCCACCTCAGATGTGTTCAGTGAAATCCTTTCGAAAGAGGTCATCAGCGTCACCCAGTGGATCGAGTCTCATATCTCCGACTATAGTGCTGTTCATCACCTTAAATCTCTCGCTCATCTCGTCGAAGATGTGGAGACCTCGTTCCTTCTGGATAATCTTCGACGTTTACTTCCTAAAATCGGACACGCCGTCACACTCGTACGTGCATTTCCAGACCACGAAACACTTTGGATGTATCTCCGCGTATTTTGGGTTGAAGGAGATATCACTGCAGCATTCGTCGCGTCATTTGTGCTGCCTCTACAAGGTACTGGAATGATGGACGAGGGGAACAAGTCTCGAGAATGTCCTTGTGGCGCGCACCATGCTCGCCGCTTCCTCGAATGGAGGAGTCACAAATTAAAGTGATACAACAGCCTATATTGCGTACTGTACGCCGTCAGCTCGTGAGTATAGCTCCTGTTGACGTTCAAATCATCGCGTTCTCGCTCAATTCATGCAATCACGAGAGATTGTCTTCACGGACTCACCAGCGCCGTACACAGTTCAGGGTGTGCTCTTGATTGGTTAAACGAAGGACGGACATGGGTCGATAATGAAGGTTTCACCCTAAGCCTGTAAGTGCATATTGCGAGACCGCGGACTGCAACAATTGAGAATTTGATGTCATTTTTACTGGAGGTGAGCAATGTAGTGGCTACACTTCTCAGTATAGTGTTCTGTGTGCAGGCGGTACTGCCGCTTGTGTGGCCTCGGGTCGCCTAGCTGTATGTGATTCCTTGCTCATGGTCTTAATTCTGGAAGAGGGTCAACACACCCTCAATAGCCAATGTTCAACTCTACCTGTTTTCATTCATGCTAATGGCGCCAACGAGTAGTCCTTGTGATATATTTATGCTTGTGATTTTCACATCTAATAATAATAACTGCTCTATTCAGGATATTGTAAAATCCTCATTCTCATTCCGTCCTCGCGTCTGCTAGGAAGGAGTCAACCTGTCAGTACTAACAAGGTTACATGACCCTCAAGGTATGAGAAAACATCTAACTTAACGCCACGACTAAGTTGGAAACAACCATTAGGAAAAACTATTGATTGTGCACAAGTCATTATATTGTTTTCTAGAGTCCAGTAAGCCTTTCCTGAGTATTGACCACAGTAACAGGGACGTCGTCAGAATTCGGAACCATGACAGACCATTGTCTAACGACTATGTAAGGAAGACGCGTTACAATCTATTCTTCGATCACTTCCGGTGGTGTTTGATTGTCGATCCGATTCTGTAACCATTTCCACCGTGTTGGAAGTACTGGTATTAAACTTGTCACACTGGTTGCATGTAATTTATAACAGAGTGCCTCTGATGACCGAGCATCGCAGGTCCTTTGTTATAAACTGCTGACTTGTATGCTTAGGACTGCATTACTCCAGTGGATATTTCGAGTTCAATTATTCAGTACATAAGTGGTTTTTGATTGAGAACAAAAGTAATGCAAGGATAGTGACCTGGAACGTCCTCCTCGTGTGGATGTCAAGAACAACATTCTCTTGACTAGACGAAGTATAGACTTACTTTATCCACGTGTCCTCCTTCCAGAGACAGGTTGAATGAATATATTTTTGCGATACCATGATAGTTCTATGAGAATAAGATTACCGCAAGTCCATAAAATATCCGTCATATGCACACACCTTGGATGGAATCCTTGATGTCATCCAAAGCTCTTGTGGATTGTTCAATGGCTGAACCAACGATGATGCCGAGTCTCCACACTTACCTATGTTTTGCAGCTGATGGGTCCTTCGGAGCTTGTTTGTCTATGTACCATCTGCGGCATAATTCCTGGAGGACTTAAGTTGGTAATTATCGTCACAGTGAAGGATGTCTTACTTTGATTGATGATACATCTTTGGAAACTTGCATCAGCTGTAACTTCATAATTAAAGAGGCGATGCACCCACCAACGATCCTGACACCGCATCAAATCAAGCCTTTTTATGCACTAGAGGATGGACTTTACCGGTAATGAAGCCAGTCAATAACGTCAGGCATCTCCTCCACCAAAAATGATCGGTCTGCATGGACGGAATTTCCAGCTAGAACCGCAGTTCGTTTTTCTGGCACCCATTTCTTGATATACTCCAAAACAGCTTTTGAAACATACTCTCTTGTGTAAGGCGACGTCATACAGGCTTGCGTTAGACCAGACTGGGGTTTGGTAACTGTCAAGTAAGCACACTTGGTGATCGACGATGACGAGCCTTTCCATGTTGCATTGTGCACCACTCATTCATACTAATCGTTTTCAGTATTGAATTGGTGCTGACTCTAGAGCATGCTCACGAATCCAAAACCGCCTTGTCAGCCCTAATAACGAACTGAATGCCATGTTCATCGACGAGCTCCAGGTTACCGTTTGTGATCAATACCTAAGCGTAATTATGGATTACTACTTCATAGCAGCGCCGACTACTAAGTTATGTGAAGTACTCACTGCGATTTCTAAGATCTTATCCCTTCGAGGATTGAGTCCGCTCATTTCGCAGTCAATCCAAACCATAGGCCCTGATGTGAAGTCAAGTGGCGTATGGGGCGACATTGTAAGTGAGCGAAACCGCGTATTCTGAAGAAAAATATGAGAGTGGGGAAGACGGTGAAGGCGCAGACGAGTTTGTGCTGGTCGTCGAAGCATACGACTCTGACTTCGATGACCATGACAGCAACCACTGTCAGCATTGGTGGTTTGCGTGCACGTGCACTGTTTAGAATTCATCCGAAATCCCTTTTCTTCTCCTTGACTTGCAATCTGCTGGTAGTTATATACAACATATTTATGCTGTACGACTCTTCAAGACTTATCCACCAGTTCGTATATTCAACACTTTTACTCCGCACTATAAGCTGGGCCGATGTGCGCACGCGACGACGACATGCCCAACTTATAATAAAGTCGAAGACAAAGAAGAAGAAGACCACGGTGACTTCTTCACTTCTGAGATTATCGTTTCTCCTTTTAGTGATTTCATGTTGATTCGACAGTCGGACTTGCCATATTGTTTCTTCGAACCAGTTCGGACTACTGATTAGCATCGCTAAATGCATTACAGTGTCAGCCCACGAGTATTTCCGTCATGGCCTCTTGTAGGTTGTGGCAATAGTCAGGGTGCGCCCTCAAAACTTGTGATTAGTATGTACCATTTCCCGTTAACTCTGCACGTGTAACGGAGTACTAGAGCACATGCAGCGAGTTTCATATTATGGCATGATTTAACTGGTTCAAACCTGTTCTACGAGACTCTGTGGTAGATGGACCTGCCTTGGTGGCCGGATTGCGATCGATATTGCTTATCACTGAGAAATCTACCACAGGTATTAGTGATCTCGCTACGGGTGCCCGCCGGACCTTGAATGACCACAGGATTTCCGAACCCAGATTCACGAATGGCGCTCGATGAGCTCGAGGCATTCGGAGCTTCCATGCTCCATCAATCACGATGGATATCTAGAATCTCCGTGAAGCCATCGAAGCTTCATACCCGCTTCATGGCAAACTTCTTTGTGCCAACGTAGAATTTCATATAAGTTCAGTGATCTTAGCCTTTTCCTCCTGCAGCGTTCATCTCGCTTCACAATCAGCATTTACGTCTCTTCCCCACCTCCGCATGGGCCGGGGGAGCATATATGCTGCCTGATTTCATCTCATCTTCCTTACTGGTGACAATCCCACTTTACTCCTGACCCCTAACACCTGCGACTAAGATGTGGAATTCTTGGAACTCCCAACACAATTCCAGCCTAGAGCAGAAAAGAATCTGCGGTCTACTTAACAAACTGAACGTCTCAAACTTCGACTCCGTTGCTACTAGGCTGACTGAGCGTCTTACGAGCTGTAGACGACGCGGTGGAGTAGAGACCATCGAAGCCTTTGCTGATTCAATTGCACTACGTGCGGTTGAGGATACCCAACGATCCTCCCTATACGCCTATTTATGCCGAAGAGTTGACAGAGAGCTTGAGATGGAGGACAGGCGGTGGACATGGCTCAACGATGGCACACGGCAATCGTCACACCCATCATTCGCCAGCATCCTTGTCGGCACTTGTGAATGTAGATTCACCCAAGCCCTTGATGAGAGGGTGTCACAGCTCTTTCCCTTGATAGAATTCATGGGGGACTTATTACTGGATGGTGTTTTCACCGTCGCCGACGTTCAAGACCTGGTGGACCAGCTCTTTACCCTGGCAGAACAGGGTCAAGAGGACAGCGCTGTCGCGCTGAGCAGGTTCTGCCGCAGAGTGGCTCGAGAACCAGAAGGAATGTACATTCTCGAGCGATTGGGAGCGTCAGGCAGCATCGAGAGAGTGCTCGAGGAAGATATCATCACGCCCAAAGCTCGTTACCTTCTTATGGTGAGTTATTGAGTACCGTATCTTCTCTTTACTTATTTTTCTTGCAAGGCTGTGGTGGACTTGTTCTATCAAGAGCCTGTAGATGTCTTTGATTCTGCAGAGCTCAGAAAGCAGATATACAATCTTAGTGATAGCGACGATGAGCAGGAGCGCTCATCAGAAGTCGATTCGGCACGAACATGTGTTGGTGATACACTTCCTTCGGAAACAAGTGCCTGCGAGTCAGAGGATCAGACCGAGGGACAGGCTGTCAACGTGGACGAGAAGCAGAAAGTATGATCGCAGCTCCGCATTCATTCCACTTAGCCAGCCTTAAGGAAACTCAAGGTCATTGAACGGATCTGGACATGCGATTGAACGGAGATACTAGATACAAATGAAGATGCATGCGTGGCGAGGACAAACAAAAATATGATATGAACATAATTATACCGAAATGTTTCATTCATCGGGGACTTGCTTATGCTTCTGTCTCTTTACTTGCGAGTTTTGCTCTTCGTCTGCAACACGAGGCCGCTTTTTCCCTTTACTCTTTTTCGCCTTACGACGACCCTTATCTAATCCATCTGCTCCGCCATCTGAGTCATCTTCATCTTCTGGCTGAGGCTTGTACGCAGCTGAATCTCCAACTTGTCGTTTGCTGCGACTCCGATTGAGGATGCGGGTCGATACCCGCGGACCCTTCGATTCGGGATCTTGAGGGGCATTATCCCCTTCTTCCTCTGCGAGCACTCCTTCATTAAAAACAGGTTCCTTCCTTCGACGCTTTGATTTGGGTGAAGCACTGCCTTCTTCATCCGACAACTCTTCACCTGATACGGAAAATAGAGATGAATGCTTGTACGACTGTGTCTCAGATAAGGACGACCCAAATGACGTCGCCATTGATCCTGCAGTGGAAACGGGTGCCCGCGAGATCGACATCATGGGTGAACGTCGGGACACCACGGAAACTTGTGGCGAGGTAGGAGCACTCCGCGCCATAGTAGATGAGGCCAGCTTTGACCCCGCGACTGATTTTCGGCCCTTCTTCTTCTTGTAATGTGCTTCCTCCCCAGGTTGGAGCAGGTAGAAGACCTCATTTTCTCGAATTAAGTCCACTCCGACTAATTGTCGCAAGATGCCGATGAGATAGGGATTGAAATCCAAGGCTTCGATATTGCCCACCAAGCGGGAATAGTCCTGGTGAGTTGCAGGGCCGTGATCCAGTATCTCTTCTTCATTCATCAACTCCTTGTCACCAAGAGAGCAACCAGGTACCACGAAGCATACTCTTGGCCCACCCTCCTCTTTTGGTAAACTGATCTTATGGAACCGACAATTAGAGCGAGTTACGGGTGAACTTGTAGATGCAGAAATGCGTTGAACAGATGGCGTGCGGATGGGAGTTGAGATAGAGGGGAAACCTTTTTGGCCTTCGAGGTCATGAGAAGGTTCAGGGGATGCCGTCTTGGAGTGAACCTGAGCCTGAACAGGCACAGCTGGTGGACCATGGCGGTGATGGTTGACGCCGTGTGCATGGAAGAACGGCGGGGGAATAAGAGGGTGTTGGATCGAAGAGGAATCACTTGGTGCAGTGGACACGACAGAAGACGCTCGCGAACCATCAGTACTAGCGAATTGGAGCATTTTGGCAGCAGTACTAGCGCCAGAGCTTATTGACCCCGCGTCGCTGCCATTATCTTCGAGAAGCTTCCGCTTCCGGTTGCGAACAGGCATTCCCCGCTCTGCTTTCTGACTCCCTTGAGATTTCTTACTGCCAGACATCGAACGGGTGAGACGACTAGATAGTACAGACGTCATCCTCTTCCGTTTCAAAGGCTTCGTTTGAGATTCTTGATCATCATCAGCAGCACGAGACTTTTCGGGTTCATTAACACCAGGAGACTCGCGCGGTCTTCCCGGGACATAAGAAAAGTTTCCCCTGTGAGTCAGTTAAGTAGATATCGTGATATTCGCATTTCATAACGTACAATCCACTTTGGGGGACGACGCCTCCCCGGTTGTCATCTTCAGCAACGAATCCAGGTGGTACTTGACCATTAGGGTCCACCGATTGGAAGGGATCTTGATCTAACTGAGAGCCGAGTAAGGGGGAGGAGCGTGTGAAAGCGGGGACTTCTGCGAGGACAGGTTCAGCCGATGCTAGAGCCTCTTCGGGATGATCGCCACCGGATGAACCGCTTTCGTCTACAGTTGTATGTGTGGTGCTTACCGCCTGCTGAACTCTCTCAGATTTCGGCGAAGTTACCATGGAGTCTTGTTCTACTGAACAGTGTCCAGTGCCAGGTTTCGTCGATGGCGGTTGGTCGTTCTCGTTGTCTGCCTCAGCAGACGAAGGATGGGATACAACAAACTGCGCGTCTTCCGCGAGTTCAGAGGTACCATCTGGGTAGCCACCAGTGGATATTCCGACCGACACGTTTTCGGAAACATCGATCATAGGTGTGTTGATTTCAGCTCGTCGTTCTTCAGCTAGAGCAGTCGTAACGGAGGCTAAAACATCACCAGCAGATAACGGCGGCACTCCCGCACGAGGGGGAGAAGGCGTTCCAACCGCATCACCCGTGCCCACGCTAGTCAGCTCGCCCTCCATAGGCGTGAAAAGACCACTTGGACCACTGCTGCCTTCGAATGGTGATACTCGGCGAGAAAAGGCATGCAACATTGACGTAGATACGGATACTGAGACTGGCGTAGGTTGGCCTGGTGTAGGGTGGGGGCTGAGTATGATGCGCGGGGTGCCTGGGAGGTTGACTAAACGCGGAGGTGTCTGTTGCGGATGCTTGGTCTCAGAGATGATAGGGTCTAATGCAGAAGGATCGCCAAAAATGGGCATGGGAAAGGGCGAGGCATTGTGATTGTCAGATGAGGATAGTTCTGCAGGTGCAGACTTCGGTGTCACAGGAACAATCTCCGTTAGCACGTCGACTGCGATGCCTGATTCATCCTCTGGCTCCTGTGGAGTATACACAGTTTAAAAAAGGAGAATATTTTTATGTTAGAACCCACCACCGAGGCTTCCATAGTAGGAGGCTCCTGGACTACATAGCCACCATCGAGACCAGGCACTTCCCCATGGAAAGATGCCACTTCAATCCCTTCGCTCACCCCACGCGAAACGGGGGCAGTAACCTCCATCTCCACAACTATGCAAATGGGCTCAGTGCTAGGCATGTCAGGTTGTTCCTCAGTGAGGACCGGGATGTCATCGAGTGCGGAGGTAGGTGCGACAAAAGGAAGAGACAACTCATCAACATCCTCTGAGGCTATGGTCTGAAGTTGATCCTGAATTTCAGCGGCATGTGTTTTTATACGTTCGATCGAGGCGGACTCGGCCGGATACGCCGCCCGCGACTCCCCACCCACTGACTCCAATTCCTCCGATGGAATTGCAAGGAGATATTTATCACCTGTTACAGCAACATTCAGTTGTGAGGTTTGGGATGATCTATGAAATCACCCGACCGGCTTCCTCAATGCTCTGCGAATGCGTCACGTCCCCCCCAATAGGGTCGGTTGCTATGCTGCTAATGCCTGCCACGTCCACATGTTCGATCACGTTGAGCGGCGATACCTCCCTAGAATTAAGAAGATGGAAGAAACTCTCCATCGCAGCACGGTCATCAGCATTCAGGTGCAATTCCGCAGGAAGAGGAAATCGACTATCATCCGGAGCCCGAATGTCATCTCCCTCAACAAGTTCCTCATCTGCTCTGTCCCTGTCATTGCTATGTTCATCCTGTCCTCTCTGGAGAACATCGTCATCATACACAAGATCACTCGTTCCTAGTGGAATAGGACCTTCGGAAAAGTCATCGCTTCCGTCCTCTTCCTCGTTAAGTTCCGCGTCGACGTCGATGATGTCCCCATTATGCACTTCTTCGACGTCGTCACTCCCCGCTCTAGAGGGAGAACTTTCCAGGTGTCCAGCTCTGCTAGCAAATTTTCCTTGTGTGAACGCAGGAGGCCAATTCCAGTCAAGGTGTTCAATGGATTGGGTGTGGGCCTGAGAAGTAGACATTGTACTGCTATGAAATTCACCGAATGACGAGTTTAATATCACTAAATAAGAAAGTTCAGTGAAATAATGATGCGAAATTTGGTGCATGGACAAACTTTGCTGCTCATCTTGGGACATCTGGACCACGTCTCGATATAAATGGTCAAGAATATCGTCGGGCTCTTGGCGCGTGCTTCGTACACTCGAGAGCTGATAATCATCTGCATGGTGATGACCGGAGCGCTCCTCGATAGGAGAGGATGGTGGGGGGCTCGAATCAGGCAGTGCGTCGTCAATCACGTCCACGTTGACTACAGAAGGTTCTGTCTTGGATGCCCTTTTGGGAGAGTCATCATCTTGCACTTTGTGAGAGAAATATGTATCAGCATGCGTGTCATGCACAGGGGTAAGACTAGATGGGGAGACGCCGTTCAGCATATCTTGCACACTAAAATCGCCGCCAGCATAAAAGTCCTCGGCGTATATACGTGAACCCTGCCATGGATCAGGGAGGTCAAGAGGCGGAGACGGTTGGCGCTGTGTAGATGGAGGGAAGTCTTAATTAGAAAGACCAATTAGCATATACATTGTGTCGGTTCGTTAAAGGATCATTACCTTTGACTTCGGCATCAAGTTGGCTTTCCTCTTCATTTACGGCGACATCATCGGAACCTAGTTCATCTTCCACCTCTTCAGGAGGTAGTTGTGGAGACCGGTCATACTGTGCAGCACTGTATCCCGCTCCGTGCACAGAAGCCCGGCCGTCTTCCTCTCTGTCTGAGCCAATTTCAATGATATCTGGACTCTCTTCCCTCGAAGATATTTCCTCCACCGCATCCTTCTCGACTTCAGGAACGACTGGGCCGTGGCGGCCATTCAAGGTCCAGCGCCCGGCTTGGTCATGAGTGTTATAAACACCAGGTACCGCATCGACATCAAGGCTCTCTTCCTCCCTCTCAGCATAGTCCCTATATCCTTCTTCACCCTGTACCGATTCATCGTCATATTCGTCGCTCTCAACCTCAGAACCTGACCCAGAGTCTGAGGGCAATTCAATTGGATTCTGCTGAGCACCAAGACCAGGGCCTTCTCGCGGATCTTTGGCCTTTCCTTTGGCGCGTCTGCTCTGAATATCAGCAAAGGAGTCTTCGAACGACTGATCCTGAAAAGTTTCGTCGGCGATAGCGTAAACATCCTCTGACTGGTGTTCGTCAAGGACAACATCCTCTTCGGTCTCCTCACCAAGTGCTCTGCGCAGAGCGCCGGTAATGCCACTAATCCAATCGTCAAACTCAGGCTTGGTGAATTTGTCGTACGGATTGTGAATAGGTCGTCTGAGTGACTTTGGATGGGTGGTAACGGGAGTAGTATGTGGTGCAGGCAAAGGCGACCGCCAGCTAGTCGACATTATTTTCGTCAATTATCTGTGTCGAGGACAGATTCGCAAGACCAAAGTCGACCACTTCAAAATCCAATATGAGAGAAGAAAGATTTTGAGACGCGCCTTGTCACGAGTAGTCACGAGCTACGCAATAAACAACAATTGTGGAATATTGTGGAGTGTGGGTAATTTGAACTCAGCGACACTCACCTCTTGCATTGTGCCAAGTGACCTCATCCCGCAAACATTGAACATTCAATATTCAAGTTGGAAAGCTCACCGATACGGTTCAGGACGTACTCGACAATATGATATTAGAGACTTTTGCAGTCAGAAATTCACTACCTCTGGAAACCACTTGGTTAGAAACAGGAAAAGGGTAGCTTGCATTAATCATGATCAATGCCACATGATTCCCCCTCGGTTGTGATAAGCTTCACCTTTTTGACTAACCATAGGTAAGGAAGGTCGACATATATATTTACTGATCAGGCGCTGCCAGTGAGAATACTGTACTACATTGAGCCACAACTGAGGACTGTGAGAGAGAAGGTAGGCATAAGGATCTTCAGGATGTTTATTCCCTGACCATACTACATGAGGAACGAGTCTCCCTTCTAAGTATATTATAGCTAGGGTCCGGGGAGACTAGATCATGGCCGCCTGCATGATGGCCTCGGTGATTTACATTCGCTACACATCAGGTTATTTACATCTTGGGTTGTGCAATAGAGTTTTCTCGCAGAGCGGGGTGTACAACCTTGTTTTGTACAGCACTCGTTCGTTGCTCCGTGGAATGATACTCAGTCTGCACATCAGGCAGCCCGATTACCTTGCATCATAGCATCCGTCCATGATCCTCACACCACATGAAACAAAGATGTATGCCCACGGTCGGAACGATGTGGAGTGGAGTGACTTCAGCTCCGCGGGGAATCAAATGATGGGCCCACAACCCGCAATTCGGTAGGCCAGCCCGTACCGAGCTGTTGGAGCTGAAGAAGAGCTAGAAGTGAAGAGTCCCACACAGGGGCTTATCATAGAAGAAAATATCAATAATGCAAACGTTTATGAGACTAGTGTCCTCGATTCCAACATAACAAAAGTCCGGACTCATCGCATAAATGCAACCCAAGCCTCTTAATCCGGATTAGCCATGACCTGGATTACCGGAGAAAGCAAAACGCCCAGTGTTCACATGCTCGACGCAGCGCGAGAATAGGGTTTTGATTAAGTTTGCTAGTCTTCAACTCAACATCGAGGATGCTCGTCTTTCCACGCTCGAAACGTCGATTTGCTCACAGCGTGTGCCTGGGGAACCTGTGCTTTCCTGTGCTTGGTTATAATTAGGAAGAGTATGTCGAGTGGTCAAATTCCAGTTGAGCTTTATTAGAAGGAACGACTTATCTTCCTTCTTCTATGAAAGAATCCGGTGCATGGACTTTATCAAGGCTTATAATTAGCAGAGTCACGGCTTATAGTACATTCAGCGGTGATTCACGCACGGTGCACGCGCAAATATCGCATTAATATTGACTCTGGGCACCCCCAAAATAAGGTGCCCCGTGGAAGCTTAGAGCTGTAAATGAAATTTGAAACGCAGTGTCCGCACCGAAACTGAGTTTTGAGGAGCTTCCAGCGAAAAAGCAAAGCGGTGTCAGGAAGTTTGCAACAGAATATAAAAACGAACAAGACATGTCGGCACCATAACAAGACTCCGTGATCACAAGTATGTAGCCTTTTTCATTCACTGCAAAGATAAGGATCGGAAGGAAGACGGTATTTCGAAACCCGGGTATTCGGATGTAATGAACTCCGTCTATGCTACAGACAAGGTCGTCTCGAAATATCGATCAGGTTTCTGACTGATATTGGGTATGTGGAACAGGTATATGGAGGCAGGGTGGTCAATTTATCGATATGCACGAGTGTAACAAAAGGACACATACACATGGCATATACAAGTGCGGCAGCAGCATTTTTTCATCGTTAATAAGTAGTTGTATATGTAATTTTGGGTCTTTAACATCATGAACCAGGAGCCCCTTGGTCAGGGAGTCGTTCAATGGCATAGCGCCTGCTGACAATATACATTAACGGCACACCAGGGATCTGTCGTATACGTCTCCGGAGTTCTCGATCACAAGTAGCGACAATATAGCACTTGTGAGCAGTAACGCGCTGCACCAAGCAGTCATCTGCGTATGTTCCGGTGTGACTGCAGTTTAATCGCTCGAACCGTGGGTCTCGAGCAACACTGATGAAATATTTAAATGAGTACGCCAACAACGTAACAAAAATTAACTTACCGCAGTGCTACGCGGTATCGGTGACCGAGTTTCTCTAATTCAGCCATAACGCAGTCCGTGACACAAGGTATGCCTACCAATATTGATGTAAGTAGGCGCCTGACATTTGCAACAGGACGACATACATTTTGCATACAAACAATCCATCATGGCACTGACAAGTTCAAGTTTATTCTGTAGGCTGAAATTTATGAAATTTGTATCGATCAAGACTCGATATGGTGGTACGAGTTCGGTATTGTGAGCAAGGAACATGGACGATGCTACCTGTGGTCTGAAATGCAAATGTTGATAATGGGTCGCATATTCAATCGATCAATGAAAACTCACACTCGACGAACCACCTTGGCTTTCTCCTCCTCTTCCTTTCTTTTCTGCTTCAGCTGATTCTCTTTTCTGCATTAAAGCATTCAGTGAAAAGCGAACTTGGCGCTCAGGCAACGCACAATCTCGCATCATTGGGGTTCAAGAGACGTTTAACGGCGGCAAACTTTCTGGTCTTCTTTGCCCTTCCCTAATTATATTCGTCGTTAACGAGGGAAGCTCACGAGTTATAAAGTGCACTTGCCATGTTTCACTTTGTAACAACTTTTAGATCAACCTCTGTTCACTTTCAAGGAGTTAAAATCGCCTAAGATGATATGCGTATTGCTGAGTCAGCAAGACCTTCTCAGTCAGTGTGCACTGAATCAGCAACGACAGCTCAACCCTCTCCATATAACTTAGGCCTCTATCATTGAAGGACAGATACATGCACTCGAGTTCTTCAGGTATCGCCAAATTAGTTTTGCTGGCAGTGCCAGGCCTACTCGACATTCCTGCACAAGCCTGGATGACTACAGGACCAGTCCAGGTGGACTGTTAACTTGGTTTAAACTTCGACAGCAACCAGACCCCGCCCCAATTCACCCACAGTACTCGAGGTGGTTACATTCAGTGACTACTTGACATATGCACGTCTGCAATCTGCGGGTGATATGTTCGAGCTTGTTATGAAGTTACGGTGTAATGTCAATTATGCGTTTCAGAGATCTGCCAGTATATCTTTGGGAGCATTCACTGACGATGTCATCACTGTTGATTTGGAATGTCTCATGTCTCCGGCCAGTCTCCCAGTCACATCTCTAGATTGTTTCTCCCTGTTATTATTATACTCCCCGCGAGGCCATCCTTCAACGTGCTGTCACTTCATTTTCCTTCCTTCCACCGTTCTTTCTATTCTGCACCCAATTTTACTCCAAAACTTGAAATTGACCTTAGCCATGTGAACGACGATCCACTCTGTCATTACCGAGGCCTACTTTTTCCCGGGCTGAATTGCTGCATCCGTTTCAGTCCTCTACTGGACGCCGAGCCACTCTATTATTTGACATTTTCATGGCCCCAAGCCAGGGCAATGGTCCAGATAGACACCCAATTTCGTTTTGGGTTAAGCCCAGGTCACCGTTGACAGGGGTTCTGTAGGGATTATCCGGGGCTCTCAGAGGACGCGTGGTCACTCTAGGGATGACGATCGACCAAGTGGTGTATTTTCTTCTGTATCCTATAACATGCGTGCGATCGCGACTCTTGCGAAGTCAACAACTCCGGTCCGCGGTTTGACAACCTAACCTCCTGAAATATCTACCACAGCTCCATAAATGGTATGTTGGTATCTATTGACATCAGATAAGATAGTTGCTTATACTGGCGAATGGTGTCCAGTTTCGAAGACGTCAGTCTGTGAGTATGTGAACCGCTGAACAGGCTTCAGGTTGTGCTTGGTTTGGTTGGTTATACACCAGCTGCGCGTGCGAGCGTAGATACCGGGCGGAACATCCATTGATAGTTGTCAATTGTTGCGTTCTTCCCCGCTGTCGAATGTTAAATACCAAGAACCTTTCCGCTTTCAACTTTCTTTCCTCGAAAACAGACTGAAGGCCACCAGAACTTCAACAGTTCGTTCAGAACCTAATCTTGTTAACTTTCCACAGTCAACCATGCTTGCCGTTGATTCATACAGCACTGCATCCACCAACGTTGAGGTGTGTAGTTTCAATTTCCATTCCGGCTATCGTGAGCTAAAAGAATGAAAAAAGTTGGCATGTGTTCCAGATGATACTACTGGCTTGGAACGCATAATGCTTGCGGCGCAAGGTGATTTACAGAGATTGCTAAGGTGATTATTCGTTGCCTCCCATTGACTAAGTCAGACATTGATTTATCTCCTCTCCAGCTCATATTTTGCTCGCCCCATCTTCATCGAGCTCATCTACGCGCATTGTTCTCCCCGTCTTTCACCAGCATCTCCAAACAACCCCATATCGCAGTCACGACAGGTGCATCTCGTGTGCGCGTCGCGCACTGTCTGTATCGCGACATCTACCGTTACTATCACATCTCCTGACTGCGAACGCCTATTTCTTGATGAAAAGTTCCCCATTGGGCAGACTTTCCGACAACTCCGCCGCCACCCAAAGTTCAGTCTCCTCAATGTAGAGACAAGGGCAACTGATGGAAAGCGTGAGCTTCGGAGGACGTATAAGCTAGAAACCGAGGGCTTCGTTGCAGAAATCTTGGAAGTATTTCCGGACAGGGACATGTTCGTCCGTGGCGAGGCATGGTTGGCGGAGCGGAAAGATGACTTGGAAATCACTTGCGCCAGCTCTACGGACACGAAGCCTGAGTGGCTGTCTGTGCGCAAAGGGAATACTGTTCATTGAGTAAACTACTTGGAAATTTCTTACCGCACGTGTATAAGTAATCCACCGCATTTACTTGTACTTTAATTAGAAGCCATATACCCTCGCGTTTGAAAGTTTCTTTATTTTTCTTTCTCACGAGATGTGTATAAGATGGTCAAATCTAGAGTCTTTCATCGCTGGCGTAAATGCTAAGGCCTCGTACAGCCTCACGATTCTTCAGTGGCATTAACAAGTCTTTGAAGGCTTAAGCAGTAAGGCTAGTCACCGCACACCGTATGCAAACGGTAAGGTAGATAGATGCCTTGCGAAGAAACCAGCAAACCTCGCAAGATTCAGCATGCCTCTCACGTTTAAATTCAGTAATGATTACCTCCAAAACATTAGGCTCGATTTTAAATGGTGCCGCACTTGATCAACTACTCGACACTGACAGTCACATAGTCTCCCTTACCCACACCTTGTAGATAGTCGTTCCTTCTAATAGCAGTCGCATGGTGTCACATAGCGGTCACTCCGGAGTCTGGAAAGCACCCTAATCTCGTGTACGGCTGCGATAGCACTGTCATGGTCGCGATTGGGGAGACAGCGCGCTCCACGATGGCAGCGGCGCTCGCAGTAAAGATGCGCTCGCTTGGGAAAATCTTGAATGATAATTAATGCGGGAGCGGCAGAGAATGACGAGATTCGGAGTAGTAAATTATAGAAACTGATACTGTTCAATTCAGCAAGTTAGAGATGAACTGACCATCGTACACGGTATTGCGATGAGATATCTGACGAAGTGAAGGGAAATAACGCACTGGTTGTGTCTCAACCTCATCGCTATTTTTATTATGGTTCCATTTCACGATCATATCAACGACACACCAATTTGGAATTCGATAATGGTCAAGTAACTTTCGGTAGTATTTAGTAGCATCAGGAAAAGCCCAACTTCCTTAAATAGCTGCTTAATTGTCTTAGCCTCAACACGAGCCAATGATTTTTTTCAACTCCTTCACTTCTCAAATAAAATAGTTGAATATTATAGATCACAATGTTCTGGCATCCTTATGATAAATAGAAAGCCAATACACCATAGTTATATACATGTGAAGTAGCACTGAGGTATGGCCGAAGCTTAGCAAAGACGCTTAAGTTGGACAAGCGCGAACTAAGCGAATTGGGTTTTCCTGATGTAATAGGTTAAAACCTCGTGAAAGAGGTCTCGCTCTGGCGAATGACCGAAGGACGACACAATCCCACACGACATAACGGATCAATGTCAAATATCACGGGCAACCATTCGACAAACGACCGCATGTTGTTCAAGGTGGTGGAGAAGAAGTCCTTCGTGAATACAGAGAAACTTAAGAGGACGTTAGTAACTTAGAATACTTAGAATAGTAGGCTCATGTGGTACTTCCCGCTTAAACCCAATTTCTTAGTACTTTGGGAATGTGTCCAATGATTTGTATTTGAGTAGATATTGCAAAGTGCCTGCGTGACTGATTGACCGAGTGAGTGGTAACTGGTACTGATACCATGGGACAAAAGTGTACTGAGGTCCACGGGAATGATTTCCTGGCGCTGTGGATTGATTAGCAGTCCAGAACAAGAAAAGAGACAGTCACTCGACGAGAACTCTCTGATCGGCCATTTGCATATTTCTTTACATAACTCCGTCCAGTATATGGGACGGTTCCGCATTCCACACAGGATTTCATAATGACCTACAGCAATTCTGTTAGAATCATTATTATGAATTCGAAGTTCAGGGGCCAGGGTATATAGAACGGCGGATTTGTTATCCAGAGGACAAAATGACGTGCTGACATACTAATCAGACCGCCTAGTAAATCAGATAGGCATGTCTTGCTCTCGAAGAGCGAGATAACCTTTAAACCGAAATGTCTGAGGACATGCCAGCATACCGGCCTGTTCGGATCGCCGATAGGCAATGTGGTAGGTCCGTCCGGTGACGTAGGCCCTGTTGCGGCAGACGATATTTAATGAACGCCTATGAATTTGGTAAATGTGGTTCTAGTGAGACCAATCGATACCACACTCTTAAAGCCAATCTGACTGGCTGCTATATCTGCCTCGTCATCACCCTTGTTTCATGTCAGTATCTCCAGAAGCAGCTCACATTCCTGACGATAAAAGTACATCCTGCCGAGAACGGATCCGAAGAGGACGAGACGACAAACACCGAGGGTGCGATGAGCATGCCGTTGGCAATCGAAAAGACAAAATAACCTTACAGAGTAAGATGATTGAATCATTGGATATAGAGGAAAATGAGCGTAGGCGTTGAACTTCAAAGAAGCAGTTTCATGGCGTCCCACAAAATAAGCGATCGGCAATGAGCTGCAGGCTGGTCGCATGGTAATTTCTAGCGAGTTAGCCACCTAGAGGCACTACTAGAGCTGTCAGATTCGAGTCTTAATACTGTCTCTTGTAGTTGCTAACCAAAAGAGGCGGGATCTCCAGTGATTCAAATTTCGACTGGATGGCGGCTACACGATACGCCGGTGGGTGACACAGGCTGTGTTTTGGAACCGAAATCGCCTCCGACTGTTATGCACTTGGAGTCAGCATGCGCCTGTAAGCTTCGAACATGTCCCGCTTCCTTCTGTTCCTGCGAGTACATCTTTTCAGGTTCATGTCCCAGGATCTGTCGAGCTATGGTGCGAAGTTGGAGTCAAAGATTGACAGCTTTGACGCGACTGTAGGATCACGATGTCGGTCAAAAGACTGCCGGAGATCGTAGTGAATTAGACACGCTTACCCACCAATCACAACACACCGCGGAGGCAATCGCGAAGAAGGGTTATAAGTAGCTTGTCCAGCCTTGTCCAGAGGTTAGCTAAGCGATACCCCTGGAGTGTTATATGGTGTCTGTGAGGTGCGTATTGCGCGTTCATGTCAAGCGGAACGTAAACGGTTCTCATGGACCCGCGTATAACGACATTGATAAACTGGTGTTATCAGTAAATCGCGCCCGAGTAACATAGATCGATTTGCTTATGTTAGGACTTCCTCGCTTAACTGAATATGGCACTGCCTGATCCTTCCCGAAGACATAAATTCAGGTCGCACCGCAAAACTTCTTCAAATTCGTCGCTCTCCGTGTCACTGTGGGAGTCCGAGAGCCTTTAAAAGCCTTGCACCCTTGATTGAGTCGCTCACCTTCTGTTCATCTACCGTTGTACAACACGCCGCCATGATCAGCAAGGATTCATTTAACTGTAACTCCACCAACGTAGAGGTAGCAATGATCTTCCATGCGCTGTGGGACGTATCTGAAACTCGACCTTACAGTTAACATGCATACCTGAAGACACCACTGGCTTAGAACGCATCATGCTTGCTGCTCAAGGTGATTTGCAGCGGCTTCTGAGGTACGGGAAGTTCTCAGTTGCGACGATGTTTGCTAACAAATGACTGGTCATTCATAGCTCATTTTTTGCTCGGCCCATATTTATTGAGCTCATCTACGCCAATGGCTCTCCACGGCTGAAACCAGCATCTCTCGAACATCCCATAACTCAGTCACGTCAAGTACATCTTGTGTGTGCTTCCCGAGTAGTATGCATTGCCACATCAAATGTCACCATCACAACCCCCGACTTCGAACGTCTATTTCTAGACGAAAAATACCCCATCGGCCAAACATTCCGCAAGATGCACCGCAACGCACAATTTTCCCTTCTTGACGCCCAGACACGGGTGGTGGATGGGAAGCGAGAACTTCGCAGAACGTACACGCTTGAGACGGAAGGTTTCCTCTGCGAGATCCTCGAAGTGTTCCCTGACAGGGACATGTTTACTCGCGGAGAGGCCTGGTTCACGGAGACGGAGAACAAGCTCGAGCTTGACAACACCTGCGCTGTGGAGAGTCAGGGTGCTGCTATACCTCCATGGCTTTCTGTCGGCAAGGGCAATGCTGTTCACTAGGGACTCGCTTGTACATATGACTTGAAGCCCTCCCCGTTGTTTCACTATCATGATATCTGGTTTCTTTCATTGTACTTACTTCTTCTGTACTTGATATAGATTAAATACGCCTCCTAACATATTATTTTATAACTTGCATAGACATACCCTTTGACATCTTGATATAGTCTGATATTCGTGCGCTCTTTCAGTTGAGGAGACACGGTGCGGATCACCGGAGCGCATTCAAAATGCGCTAAGTCGAGCAGAGTCGAGCATATGGAGTCACTTGGCATATGTTCAGTACCTTTCTATGTCTACACAGGAACTGATGTAAGTTTTTGTTTCCTACGCAGTCATCGCCATTATGCGACACTTCGTGCGAATGCCGCATTGGGGTTCGGGAGTAACAACTGCATGCTCTTTGAAATTGTTGACAAGAAGCCCCACCCATGTTTGCGTGGCCGTCGTGAAGCAGGTAAGCCAACGAATAGGGAACGACGAGCGTGAACCATTTGACCGTACTGTAAGTATTCCAGAACTCTTGTAGAGAGAGGCAAAAGATTTATAACGCGAGCGAAGCCCGCAACTCACAGCCCACTACCTTGTCGTTCTCAGCAGTTTATAAAATTAGATTGTGACATTGCCAAGGTGGACTTAATACTTACTGATTGTGTGTCGACAGGTACAAGACAAGCTATTGCACGGCGGTGATTAGGCCAAATACAAATACAAGTATTAGGAAAGTCATTCACCTCTGCCACGCATGAAATCCATCTTGTGCCTCCTTTCCCTTTCGGTCCATCACTGTGCTTTACTTGATAGGGTTCATACCGAAACACAGTTGCAGCAGGATTATCGTTGAAGACCATCGCTGCCAGCGAAGACAACTCAAGATTGGGATAGTATGATATGCTAGCGTTGGCATCAAGGAGAACGCACGAATGAATTCGAATCTGGATCCAACGAACAAGAAATACAGCTTTCTATAGTGTGAACACGATTGAACAACATTGGACGAACCTACAAGGTGGCGATGGAATAACCCCGGGCCTATTAAAACAAAAGAGGTAAATCGAGTCTAACGAGACGAGACACCTCTAAGGTGAAAGGTCCAACTATAGCCATTCGGAAATTGCTCAATGTCGGCTTTTGCGGGATGCAGGAACTGAGAGTGCAAGTCGGATTCACGCAGGGCCCCGATCGACCGAGCTCGATGTCACATAGTATACGTCTGTCAGAACGACTGTCGAGAATAATACCGACCATCGGTGGTAGGAGCGCGCAGAGGGCCGGAAGAAACCGCACCACTATCAAGGTGGACATATTGTGGACATGCAGAGAAGACATCGAGACGCGGGATTCCGAACAGAATTCATTTGACAACAGGAATACCAGAAAAGAAGAAACCGCGAAGTAATGAACGATACATTACAAGATTAGTCATTACATACCAGAGTGCTTCGATCGAACCCGGAACGAAGCACGGGGAAACATCTTATCACGTATCGTATTTCTGACAAGAGTCTCGGTGGAATGAAAATGGAAACCAAACCAAAAACCCACTATGTAACCATCAATGGTTGCGGGAATGGCGATGTTCGATTCCGCGTATCGCTGCCAGAGGGCAGTAGCACTGGCAGCTTCCAGTGGATGATGATTAGCTTAAACATATATGGTGCATGTGAACAAACTCGCCGGTCCTACGCGTTCCCAATAGCAGAGGGGAAATGGCGGCCACGGAGAAGCACGATCAACGCAATCAGCGTGGATACGTACGAACCTCAGCATTGACTTAAATACCTGCAACCTATCCTGCGACATCAAATTCCCACGGGCACCTAGTGGGAAAGGAAAAGAAGAGAATTCAAGGTAGGAACATCAAATGAATATTTGAAAGAGATGGGGGGTCAACGACTGGATTGAATTTTGCCGCCCATACCATGCATGACAAACGTTGAGACTATGTGTAATGAATACATCAAACGCGATGCGAACGGGCGGAGAGAGCATTGCGGAACACAGTGGCGATGTCGACGGAACGCGGTTCAGGGGATCGCGTATTGATGATCAGATAGACAGACGCCTACGGTCTGTCATCTACCCGATCCACCCTGTACTTGAACGTGCAAGGCAATGCAGAGACGTACAGGTTGAGGAACGAGGCGTCTTGTTCTGCGTAAAGACAGAGCAGACATGGACAATATATTCTTTGTTTCTCTCGGTCAGTGGCGTCCACCGAGAGAGAAAGAGAAGATTTCGCAAAAATAGTAGCGTAAGGCAGTGGTAGGCAGTGGCCTGTGATGCGGGGATACGAGGAGGTAGTGGTTTCGACATCACGCATTGCTCCTTCTAGCTCGAACGCGTGTACTGAAAAGAGAAAGAAATTATCATAGGTTGGGTGAATCCGGTAATGACGAAGCCGCGAGTTAATTATTGCGCGAGATGTCAAGGTACAGTGTATGTACTGAAAAGAACCGACCCAAACTTCACGATAAAAACGCCCCGGGCCGGCATACATACCACGTTGACAAAGTGGCTACTACTCTGGCGCCCAAAGTTCAAAGGCACTAAACCTTTGATGAGGCGTTCTAGTATCCAAGCGATGGGACAGCAGTTGACTCGCTGAGGTTCCAAAATACGGTGATGCGTGAAAGTTCGCTCGTATAGTAGTATTCCTGCCATCATGATATCAACGGTCGTCGTTGACAAAGTGGCTACTACTCCGGCGTCCGAAGTTCAAAGGCATTAAATCTTTGATGAGGCGTTCTGGTATCCAAGCGATGGGACAGCAGTTGACTCGTTGAGGTTCCAAAATACGGTGATGCGTGAAAGCTCGCTCGTATAGTAGTGCTCTTGACATCATGATATCAACGGTCGTGGGTACTACTACTGCGGGAAATGCCCAAGGATCCTGATGGCCCTGAGGCCTGAGGCCTGATGTCGCACCCCGTCATCCGCAGCGTTCAGTGGCCATTGTAATTGAGGTTGAGAGGACGCACAGATGCGAAGTTCCTCGGTCTAATATTGCAAATGCAAGGATGTAGCGATGTCGAGCACTTGAATGATGTGAAGATGTTGAGGTGAGTGACGTTGAGTCCAAGTCAAGTGATTTGCTGTGTTCATTTAGAACCACAGCTAGGTACATGATAAACGTTGTGACGTTCCAGTTGCGTTCCAGTGTTCATTAAGGCGCTGCGTAGACAAGACCTATGAACGATTCCAGCCACGTGTATGTGACCTGGTTGATATTAGCCGGGCGCAGCTCCACGGAGGTGATAACAACACGCCTTTGTAAATAAAATTAAGCAACCTTCCTGTGCACCAGATACGGGTGGGAATCTTGCGGTGCCGGTGAACTTTTGTAAGTCCTTGTAACCTGGCGTCATGAGTCAACGTGATAGAGCAAGTCTCGGCAACCATGGTGTGTTTCATTAGACGGCGTTGAGAGCTAGAAATTACATAATGTACTCAAAAGTTTTACTCGTTATTTATGTTAAAACAGTTTGGCCTGTCTGTCGCCACAAAGCCAGACCTTCACACGCATCATGGGGTGGCGTTCCCACGACTTAATGAATGAAGGTTATGTACTGAATGACATACGTAACGGAATTATATGGCCAACATCCGCCGCTTGTGATATGTCAGGGGCATATTGGCGGATATGATCCAGAGTGCTTCCAGTTGGAGTGGCGTATCGGCCAGTGAACCAAAAAATTGGAATGATATGTCAATTCTAGAAAATCGCGGTAACACCAGACTACAGCTAAGCACTTACGGTCTTTGCCAATGATAAACTAACGGAGTCAGGGGTTGAACATGAACATTGAAGGGAACAGACTATCCTTGAGCTTGATTCTTAAACTTATTGTATACGTCAAGCTAGATCCGTGAGAGAGCATTTGATACAAAAGCACTCGTTGGTCTCCCCCGAGATATGTCGGGACGGCTCGGACCCACAGAGGCGAACCGAATGCTGAAGACTAGCTAGTGGAGACAGCCTGAGAGCTTCGGAGAAAGTAAAGCTTAGTGAGTCGCGGCACATTAGAACTGATTGAACGGTGAATATAGGCTATGGAGGACTCAGCACACAAGTTACTGTATGTGTACATGAATCGATTTGGGAGGACAATACTTCGATTGGCAGTGGGAGAGGGCGCGAAAGACGGCGCCTCCACTGGGGATATAGGCGATGAATGGCATTATGTGCTAGATACGTGAGCATTGGAGCAACTTAGTTTTAACGAGAGTATGAGGACAACTCGACGGAAGCTATTCTCGCGTGATAATTGTAGTAAATAGAATAGATAGAAGAAACTGATAAGAAGCAAACAAGGCATGGCAAGATAGCGAGGATCAAGTTCGACACATGTCGCCCCGCACGATGGATCGCGATAAAAATGACCCTGGGATGAGATGCGTCACAGAGTGGACTCAAAAAGCTTATAGAACACGAGCCAAGACCTCGTATACATGTGAACCTATTATCGATATGAAGAATTCAGAATAGATGAAGGAGTTCGCCGTTCGGACCATAGCTGAAGGCCGTTAGGGTGGTTTGAGGATTAGCAGCTGAAGCTTGCGTTTGTTTCAGTTACTGCACAGCCAGGGGAAAAAAGCGGCAAGGACGGGTGGGTAGCATGCATATGGCATCGAAGCCTTGGCCAAGGTTGGCCATGGTGGGTGGAGAAATTTTGATTTTGAAATTTAGTTGTTTCTCCCGCGAAACCCCTCGTTTGTAATGACCCCCCTGTGAGCACGTTGAGGGGTCACGAAATTCAACGGATCTCGATCTTGCCCGTACCGAAACTCTGCTGTGTCAAAACTATTATGATGTTAAGGATTTCCTGTTCACGAGGAAAATATCAACCTCTACTCGGACGGATCAAAGCGCTCGAAACCAATATAAAGCCAAGTGCTAAATTTTTGAGAGTCACTCACTTAACCCGCCTAGCTTCACCTCCTAGACATTTACATTACTTCTAGCCATGACCACTCAAGCTCTAGTCTCTTCATACGTTCAGGACGTCAAGGAGCTCGACTCTTACCTGTCAGTCACCACCAACTTACCTCTGCAGAGTAGCACTCACACTCACCCCTTTAACAGTACTGGATCTCCAATCACACTCACCGGCTCAACCCTCTCCCTATCTCAAATTGCTGCCATCGCACTCTACCCACCTTCCTCTTCTGAATACAGTACTCCTAAACTCCAGCTTACTGACAATGAACACATCAAAGCAAAGGCTTTGGCCTCTCGTGCTGTCATCGAGAGCAAGGTAGCAGATGGCATCAGTGTCTACGGTGTCAGCACTGGCTTCGGTGGAAGCGCAGACACAAGGACAGATGACCCTATTGCACTCGGTGCTGCTCTCCTCCAGCACCAGCATGCCGGTGTCATTCTTCCCACTTTTGCATCTACTTTCCCAACTGCCCCTACAGCTATTCCAACTCTCTCTTCTCTGAATGCTTTCCCTTCCCCCGCACCTCTCTCTGACCCGTTCACCAGCACTTCCATGCCACCCCCTTGGACTCGTGCCGCTCTCCTTGTCCGTGCTAACAGTCTCATGCGTGGTCACAGTGGTGTCCGTTGGGAACTTGTCGAGAAAATGGGAGAGCTTCTTAACAAAGGTGTTACTCCTGTTGTTCCAATGAGGGGCAGCGTCAGCGCCAGTGGAGGTATGCCATATGTTTCTTGTTTCGAGAAGTACTCATAACTCACTTCCCACAAGACCTATCTTCTCTCTCATACATTGCCGCAACACTCATCGGAAACCCAGCCGTTAGGGCGTGGGTTCCCTCACCTAGTCCCCCCTCCACTGTATCCAGCGTCTCTTCAACCCCTTTCTCAACTGGAACATCTTCCCCAAGCTCATCACCCGATTTGTCTCCCTTCGTTGCTTCCACTCCCCTGCCCCCGTCTGTAGATACACTTCCCATTTCTATAGACACCCCAAAAATAGACGGCTATAGGTCATACACCCTCCTCCCTGCCCCGCAGGCACTGCAGGTTGCCGGTATTACGCCACTCCCGCTCTCAAGCAAGGAGCATCTGGGCATTCTCAATGGCACTGCATTTAGTGCAGCCGTGAGCGCGTTGGTCGTGAGAGGTGCGAGGGGCGTGGGCGTTTTGGGTGCGGTGAGTTGTTATTTATCCTTTGCCTTGGATGAAACTAATTTGTCTGCGCGTATTTATAGGTCCTGACGGCCATGTCTGTTGAAGCGATGGTCGGCGCAAGGGGCAGTTTTGATCCCTTCGTTGGCGAGGCAAGACCACACATTGGACAGGTACGTTTTTAGGATTTTTTTAAACCGTTAGATTAGCGAGCTGATAATTTGTTTGGTTTCTTTTTTCTTCTGTTGACACGAATGTCTATTTCCGCACCGCAAAAACTTGTGAATTACCCCTCGTGACTCAATGTAGATTCACTCCGCAAATCTCATACATTCCCTCCTCGATGGATCTTCCTTTGCAAGTGCACATGAGGTAGAAGTCAAGATTAAGGATGATGACGGCGTGTTGAGGCAGGATCGGTGAGTCTTACTCTCCCTTATCACTTTTACATCAGTATAGAACGCTAACCCTTGTGTAGTTACTCCCTCCGCACGGCCCCCCAATGGCTCGGCCCCCAATTTGAGGACCTCGCAAATGCAGCAGACGTAGTGACGACTGAGGTCAACTCCAGTAAGTTTTTGTCCCTTTCGCGTTCCACGTCCGTATCCTCAATCATTCCCCACAGCTACGGATAACCCCCTCATCGAGCCCCCTTCCGACTCCAACAATCAGACTGGACAGATCCACCATGCGGGCAACTTCCAAGCCCTCGCGCTCACGAATGCAATGGACCACGTCCGCCTCAGTCTCGCGCACATCGGGAAGCTGATGTTCGTGCAGCTCACCGAAATTGTGAACCCGGCCATGAACAGGGGCTTGTTCCCGAATTTGGCTGGAGGAGAGGTCGGATTAGATTTTGGGTTTAAGGTGTGTGATTTTCAGTGTGTGGATGGGATAGCTGATGGTAATTGACGTGTATAGGGTGTGGATATCGCCGCTGCCTCATACACGGGCGAGTTGAATGTACTTGGTGGAATGAATGTAGGCGTGGGGAACGTGAGCGCTGAGATGCACAACCAGAGCGTCAAGTAAGTGCTTTCTTTGCTGTCTTTCCCCATCTCTTGGCTAATCTTATCCCATAGTTCCCTCGCGCTTATCTCGGCGCGCTACACCCTCACTGCGCTCGAAGTGACCACCCTTTTGGCTGCCTCGCACCTCATGGTGATCTGCCAGGCACTCGACCTCCGCGCACTCGGCGAGGAGTTACACGAAGCACTCCCGGAGCTCATCCGCGCGTCCCTCCTTGACGCTTTCCCTTCGCTCACCGGCAACACCACAGCCACCTCTCTGGTATCCGCTGTGATCCCGGCACTGAAAGAGGCACTCGACCGCACGACCACACTCGAGACAACGGTCCGGATGCACAAAGTCGCAGGCGCATGTGTAGTGCCGCTTGTCACGGCGCTATCAACTTCCCCAGTAGAAGGCGCAGAACTAGGTGCACTCCCAGCGTTCATTCGCACACTCGAGACAACGGTCCGGATGCACAAAGTCGCAGGCGCATGTGTAGTGCCGCTTGTCACGGCGCTATCAACTTCCCCAGTAGAAGGCGCAGAACTAGGTGCACTCCCAGCGTTCATTACGGCACTTGCCGTGCGGCTAGAGAGGAAGTTGACAGAGCTACGCTGCGCGTATCTGGGCGTGCAACCCCATGCTGTTCGTGGTGCAAGTCCCACTGCTGAAGAGTCCGAGGTGGCGTGGCGCGGCCTCGCTCCGGCAAGCAAGTACCTTGCGCCGCGGACGCGTGCGCTGTACGAATTTGTACGCGTGACGCTCGGCGTGCGTATGCACGGGGCTGGGAACGTGAGGGGCGATGTGTATGGGATGCAGGAGGGGGTGTATGGCGGTGAGGGGACGATTGGGGATGGTGTTTCGGTGATTTGCGAGGCGATCAGGGATGGGAGGATCGGGCGGGTTGTGGTAGGGATGGTGGAGGGCATTGTGGGGCTGTGAAGGCCTTCTTCCTGCGTGGCTGGCTTCCTGTGCGCTTGAGAACCCACAGGATGGGTTCTACCACTTCCAGCCCCAGCAGCTGTGCATTCTGGCACATGGATCAAGTTCCTTCCAGTGAACTTGGTGATGCAATTCTCCTTCCACTTACTCTTACTCTTCCACACCCGTTTCCACTTCCATTATTATAATTTTATATACATGGGATGCGTCTTCGTTCATCGCAATTGCATCATTCCCACTTGCAGGTTTGCACGTACATGCATCACTACCACCATATACAGTTTCGCGCCCTACACTGTCAGGCGTATTATTCCCCATCATTAGTATCATGTAAACCAATAGAGTAATTTGTAGATGCAATTTGGATATTTGATCATTGGCGTTGAGCGCTGAGCAGATTGGTTCGGAGTGATATCTGATAATCTAGCTCATTTTTATTATTGTTCAGGTGAACATAGTGGCGCCAAGCTGTTGCATATTCGGTACCCTTTTGAGACTGACGTCTCTATACGTCGCGGGGCTCCTGCGGTATTAAACGTAACCTCCTCAGATTGCCAGACGAACAACTGATAAACAACTTGAGTTCCTGCCGACTCCAGAGCAGCTTATCTGCACAACCCTGCCCAAATGGTCATACATCGAAGCTAGATGCTTAATGGACCGAGTGCTCAATCTTTTATTCCGTCATGCTCCGAGCCTCCGACTCAATTCAGTTGATGGGATCTAGCTTTCTTCGTTTCCAAATCTAAATCTCACCAGCACGTACGATATGCGTGTGCATTAATATTGTTATTACACGCTCGATCAAGGCGTCGGACGGATCTCCATCGCTCTCTATCTCTGCATATTTTATTGTGTCAATTTGTAGTAATTCAGATGGTTCTGTAATGCATGGCTGCAATAATATCAACGTGTGTTCTGATGCTACTTTGCCGGGAACTCGAGTAAAAGGATGAATTTTCTCAGAAAGGTAAAGGTGCCTGTGGTACATATATCCTGCTCACACTCTACATCCATGCCAGCGATTTATTCGTTGCCACTGGCGGACAGCATATGGCGCAAGGGCCTCTGATCCACAAAGTCAGCCTGCCGGACGGATCTCTTCCATGACCCGTACCCCTATTTTTTCTTCTGTTTGCATTTCGGGGTTCGCTATCTTGTTTATGTCGTTGCGCCACATACGTCTCAGAGCGATTCTTTGTTATGCTCTGATTTCTGCGCCCCATGACTCATCTGTTATAAGTGTCAACCTCATATCATAACACTCCACTCAGCGTGCCTTTCAGGTTGACGTCGATGTGTTTGGTCGAAGTTCCGTTATGCGCTCCATTCTCATGATCAATTCTCAGATCTTGTCTTTCTCCGAGTCCCGGGTTATGGCAAGATACTCGGGATAGCCTAACTACATTTCTCGAAGTGTGCCTTCGCAACGTCGTCCCCACCTTGATCAAGTTGAATGATACTGCGGGGTCAATTGATAGGCGATGATCTGGGGTGATGTGACGATTGGAAGAAATCAAATTTCTTCTTGTTTGATCCGACCCCGCAAAAAAACAAGCCAAGATGTCTGTTGCTAGTCAGGACTTCCAGGGAGATTACAACATTGAGCATTCCGTTACTCACCGTCGTTATGTGTTGGCACTTGTGCACCATAAACATAAACTCACCATTGGGTCAATGAAACTTTGCTGTCCCTCATCGAGGTATCTTCCTTGAAAATTTTAAATCAAAAGCCACGGAGATCCGAAATGTCTGAGAATACGCGGGAGGAATCAGTTTCAGGGACGAAGGACACAACAAAGGCAGCCCCTTTTTAGATTCAATTCGAAGTCAGGTTATCAGATTGTTGTCTCACCGCCGTTATTATCCGGCTTGAGATTATGTGCGGTGCGGGGAGTCGCATCAGTTGACGAGCATGTTCCTGAGTAGGGTTCTTAAAGGCGTGAGTGGGAGTTCAACGGGGTGGTGCCCAGTGCTATTTCAAGTGGTTGCAAGGTGACCATGTAGGATATCTACTTAGCGACTAGGAAGTGGTGATCATGAAAATATAGTCAATGATCATTGCGAGAGCAAACCTCGGCTCAAGTGTACCAGTGTTTTTGGGCCTTTATATGTAGTATAGTACACGCTGTTTGGAACTCATTCCAGAGTCAGCTTGTTGACACGAAGTACAGCTTGAGACAAATGCATGAATGAGTGTTATCCAGGTGTTATCGATAAGAACTCACGACTGCGAGCTGCCAAACTATATTATATATGCCAATAGTACAAGGCCTGCCGTTGGATATTGCCAGTTTGAAGAAACTTATAAAACTAGCCATATTCAACAACAGACAGTGACTTTCAATTGAGATCTGAAATGCGTAACTGTCGACTTAAATGCCACGAGTACCGAGCAACAGATGCGAAGTCGATGGAGCAACTTGGAGTTGTAAGAGGTGGTCAGAGACAACTTGAAGTCACGGTGACTGATGGCTATGTAAGCCAAACTCTGTCAAACCAAGAGGCCAGGCGAGGCCTTGAGGCAGACCAGGACTTTGCAATTAATTCAACTAACATTGACATCCCAGGAAACCACTGCTACATACAGATTCCACCCGATGTTAAGTGCGACTTCCTCTTCGAAGCCCGCAGTGGTCATCGTTGGTGCAGGTGTTTTCGGCCTATCCACCGCTTACCATCTACTCGAACGTGGCTACACTGATCTGACAGTCATTGATCGTGCTGAACATCTGCCTGCGATCGATGCAGCGAGCACTGATATGAATAAAGGTGCTTTCTATTCACAGTGCCCCTGCGACATCGAGTTTCTTACCTTTCGCAAGTGGTCCGTTCTTGTTATGGCGACCTGGAATACACGCGACTCGCGCGCCAGGCAATTCAAGAATGGCGCAAGGACATGTGGCAAAGTTGTTATCATGAGTCTGTCTCGTTTTGTGCTGAAAGCAACTGACGACTATAGAGTTAATATAGGTGCGGTGTCCTCAACTTGGGCGATGCATATACTGAGCAGTCATTCAACAACGATCTCAAGGAAGGTGCAAAGGTCGAGCGTTTAGGTAGCGCTGAATCCATCAGAGCCCAGTTTCCCTCGGATTTCCGCGATTCTGATAGAATAGGGGCTTTCGCATCGTTGGATGTCTCTTCCACAAGTTATATCAACCACGATGGTGGTTGGGCCGAGGCTGAACGTGCAGTCAGCATCCTCATGGAGCATGTGAAGAAATGTGGCGTCAAAGTCCTGCCTGGAAAGGCAGTTCAAGAGTTAACTAAAGACGAACGTGGACAAACGAGAGGCGTGCGTTGTGCCGACGGCTCTGAGTACGGGGCCGATGTAGTGGTGCTCGCTCTCGGTTCATGGACTGCAAGCGCATTTCCTTCGTTAAACTTGATGGGAAAGTGTCTGGCTACAGGGTAGGCAATAATTCCGTGCTTCGCTCATTTACGATGCATGCTGATGCTTTCCCGTCCGGCATATGTTTTATCATATCATTTCGGAAGACAAAGTGTCGCGACGATTCAACTGACCTCCGAGGAGGCAGAGGAATATCGCAATACACCCGTCGTGCTCGATTTTAGAACCGGTTTCTATGTGTTTCCGGTGAGTTTCTTTCGTCCGAGTTTTTATCTAGCTCTCCTTCCTTCAAGTGGACAACTTTTCATATTTGTTACATACGTATGGCATTTCCTCGGAGTACATGTGCTTCCCCGTCACTTTGAAGCTGGAGAACACACGTGCATCTTGTGGATACAGACAACATCTTCAGCGTTTCTTCGGGAGCTTTTCTAGTCATAGCCATGTCATGGCCGGACCGCATCCGATCATGAATCTCAATCATGTCTGTAGTTCATCATGTCTGACATCCTCTGACATCCTGTGAGCGTTTGAATTATGGCACTTTGTTGATATGTATTATATATCCATTTTGTGGTTCTTTCTAGTCTACCATGTGGGTTTTTTCTCACCCGTCCGTCGGGCTATCCTTCGTTCGACTCGATAATTCTATCCTGTTATCTCGAGGGTAATACTGACGACTAACTTTTCAGCCGACACATTGTAATGTTGTCAAATTTGCAGTTCACGCCGCCGGACATACCCACACAGTTCCTGGATCTACTATATCCACCCCGCGCACGATCGTCTCTCACCCAGACGTCGGCCTACGGGTACCGCGGTCAGTTTTGAAAGAGCTGAGGGTCCAGCTGCGAAGTGTATATCCTGCGCTTGCCGAAAAGCCTTTTAGTGGGACAAGGATGTGTTGGTGAGTTTGTGTTCCCCTACAGCTCATGATGGCCTCCATTTTGTCACGTCTCGGGATATGGCATGCTGAAAAGTTTTTCCATATTCTCGATATGGAGCAAACCTGGAGTGGGGGTCTCCTTGTGTGATTAGATTCATGGATGTGCTTGGTGTTGCTTGTCATGTGTGTGGCGAGCTGAAGGCGTTCATGCTTCTGTTTTACCATTCGATTATTTGTCGTTCCTCGACTCTGATTTGTCAGAAGCGATATCATGTTTCTGATGTAATATTGATCATCTGAGCAGGTACACCGATTCGCCAGATGGCGATTGGGTCATTGGGCGCTACCCCGGCGATTCAGGACTATTCCTGGCAACAAGTGGAAGTGGACATGCGTTCAAGGTGCGTTTGTTTACTAGCCACTTTTATTTTCCCTCACCTTTGTACCTCGCGGTGATGACTGGATGCATTGGTACATTTCACTTTGTGAAGCAGCGCTTTGGCCGTACGTCGAGAACGAGAACTGACATCCTTGACAGTTCTTGCCTATCATAGGGAAGCTCGTGGTTGATGCCATGGAAGATAAGCTAGACCCTGAACTTGCAGCACGGTTTGCTGTTGATCGGGAGGTGAAATCACACAATGGCGAGCGGATTTCCGTCGTTGTTCAGGAGCTCAACATCGACGAACTATGTGGACCCGAGGATTTGACACCAACATTTTAACTTCTGATACTGCACTACTTTGAAGCGTAGACCTTGCACCTGATACATTGCAGGGGCGTGTGGCATGAACAAATGTCTGTACCTCTTTGCGCACTACCAAATTACAATGAATTTTTGTTTTTTAGCCTACTAGCCGTGACTTTCGGACACATACTCAACTTCAATGGGTCTTACGTCCGCATCATACTCAACTCCAAATTTTAGCCTCGTGTGTCTACTTAATGGAACCGACCAAGACCAGACGTCAGTGGAGGCATTGTTCGCGTGATGGGTCAGATAAGTATCAGACCTCGTCGGACTCCGGCATTTTACGCCCGGAGTCTGCCCACAAATCACTGTTTATTTGAGGATTACAGCTGTGTCGTATGTGGTATAAGTACGTCGTCCGAATGCCTTCACTTGAAAGATGTTGTACGCGACCATGACATCGAAAGGTTCCTCATTGTTCTTGCGGCCACGCGTTAACACGTGGATAGGAGACCGACGCACTCAACATCCTGCCTTGTTAGGCAGCACCCCTTTGGTTCCCTCGGACAGTTAAGTTCTGGCTGTATTTTGAAAACGCCACCCAACACGCAGCTTCAGCGCCCCATCTGAGCAACTGATTTAGAGTCTGAACGTGAGGGGAAAATCTGATCAAATCTCCGGAGGGCAACACGCAGAATTTCGATTTTTGGCGAGCACTTTATTTTACAGTAAAATCTTTACATTTCACAGGTGGCTGAGACCGCCAGCACCGGAATTTTATATGACCAGGCTCGGCGGGCATGCTCCAATATTTTTCTCAACACATCTCAGCAACTTAGTTCATATGGACACAATGAAAGCATGTATATATAGTGCAAATCTAACTTGCCGTACCCACAGGCGCCGCACTGAATATGTCTATGATAGTAGCACAGTGGTGGAGTAGGGACTCACTGTACTGTCTCAGGCTGACCGCTCCTCAAACGACGACCTCCCTGGTCTTGTTGAACAAGGTCGAAGTACCGATGCGTTAGGGAATGACAGATCGTGATGCGCAGCGACGGCAGTGGAAGGTGAGCGAGACGCGAACGACAGAGTTGTATTATATACAAACAAGACGCGCCTAATATTCGAAACGTTTCAAACTCGGAGGAACGCGTTTTCATGAGGCAAGAAGTCATGTGCTCCATGGTTTTACGAGGCCTTCGTCAAATAAGATAATAAAACCAACCTAAGTCGCATTTATTACCTTATTTTACGTCGTCGTGATAGGTAACAATAAAAAAAAAATCACATAAAATTCTGACCCTTCCCTTTCTTCTAGATCGGGTGCTGGACCTCCTGCGAGCTTCTTGGGAATCTTTCCGAGATCTGTCGCTTTGTGGGATGGTATTGGGTGGCCGGTGCTGTTATACCTGGGTGCGTCGTTAGCGACGACTGAACACAGTTGATTAAGTGAGCCTTACTTCTTCGTGAATGACGTCTTAGTCGCAGGCTTGATGAGCTTATTAATTACATCGTCCTTGTGCCCATCCACACCGAGCTCGACGACAGTATCCCAATCTTCACGGGAAAGGTAGTACTCGTCCATCCACTCAATGACGTCGTCAACAGCAGCCTATAAAAAATGTGATAAGCAGTAAGGAGAGCGAGCGTAGGGGCTCAAGACCCACCATGCCCTGGTCTATCAGAGGCTTAATGACATGCGGAAATAGTGCAGGGATGTACAACTGTCGGATTTCGTGTTTATCACCAGAGACCTTGAGGCGCATTCGGACCTGCACATCTCCCAGCTGCCGACTTAGCTTGTTCTGCTTGGAATTTTGTCCTAGCCACCTGCAAGCACCATATGAATGACATTATAGATCAAACTGCGTGGAACGTACTGAGGGAATGTCATTGCGTTTTTGTCGCCATATCCGCCGCCTGGACCGAACAGAAACGAGGCGGGTCATACCATTGAACAAACCGCATGCAAAGGCATCAACGACCAGTGCTGTTCAGGTCTGAGCGACTTCATGAGATATAAGAGAAAGGTGATGTTGAATTTCGGCTCACCCGTGAATCATAGCATCGACAAGATCGGCATCAGATATTGAGGACGCAGCCTTGTCCATCAACTCAAGCTGCTTCAATATCTTTGGAGGGCCTTTGAGGTTGCGAAGTCGAACCTTGATAGGCTGGGTCTTGAGATAATTTTCCTGTTGAGACAGTTGGCATTATGGAGCACAGACAAAGTAGGGTTTGTTACCTGGATGGGGGGCAGCACAAAGGAATGGTCATGGAAGTATAGTCCATCTTATCGCCCAAGGTCTCTCGAGCGTTCAGACCAAACATGTACGGACCAAGGATTTTGTCCACTACGTCGAATGGTGATAAAATAGCGCACTTTTCGTTGATTTACGAAGGATAGCCCCAGGAGGTAGTCGGGCGTCTTAGGCTCAGGGACCTGTTTCGAGCCAGGAGCAGACATGCTGGTGCCTCGGCGTTGGGACATAGCGACACCGAATTTCTTGTATGTTTGGGAAATGATCATGTCTCATAAGACATCGCGGTCAGTTGTTGGGGGAGGCTGAGGTGTACCCTGTGCTTCCGTATAGTGATGTGTTAAGTTCTGCAGCTCGCAAGCAGTCTCAGCCCGTGGTATGAATTCTTCGTATTTGCAACGCGCTAAAATACAAGAGTATGTATGTATCTCAAATGTTCAACATTCATGCTCGCCAGCCGACAAACTCACGCCACGACCGCACCTCCGGGGGTATCTTCCCTTCCGTATACTTCTTCAGCCCACCCTGGGCGATCTTTTTGGACAATGCTTCCACCCACAGCTGCGCACAACGTGCGTTGTTGAGCAACGGCAGTCCAAAGTCCACAGCATTCCTCCGTGCAACGTAGTCCTCGTCGGTAAACCCGGTGCCGCGTGCTTTTGCGAGGTTTATAACGCATTGGATCTCGTACTCGTCGAACACCTCCCGCAACTTGCGCTTGTCAGTCTTGGGGAAGAAGATGCGCTTCACGGTGACATAGGGGAGGTTATTGAGGAACGCTTCGACCTCGGGTGAGGAGCAGTAGAGCTTGAAGCCGAGATTGAGGAGCTGTTTGGCGACGGTGGCCATCTCGGGCTTGGAAATATCTCCGCCAATTAGGACGCCAGAGTTGGCGCGCGGGACTTTGAAGCCTGTCGTACTGAGTAGCGATGCCCAATATGCCTCGTGCACATCTGAGCCGAAACTGGCGACTTCACCCGTGCTAGCCATTTCTAAAGTGACAATTAATAAAGCGAACCCACGAAAACCGACGACGTGATACTCACCTACACCAAGGAAGGGATCCGCGCCTCCCAGTCGAGTCCAGGAGAATTGAGCGACCTTGATCGAAACATAGTCACGCTTCTGAGCCATGAGATCAATGGGTTCTGGAACATTGTGGTCCATAATTGCTGCCGCAGCGGTCTCGATGAAGTTATGGCCAAGGACTTTCGACACGAAGGGGAACGACCGCGATGCGCGTAGGTTGCACTCGATCACCTTGAGTTGGGGCTCGTCGTTCGGTCCATCGGCAGGCTTCTTGATGATCTGCATGTTGTAAGGACCAGAAATATCAAATGCAGCAGCGACCTTCTCCGCGATGCCTTTCAAGCGCGCCATGTCCGTCTCTGTGAGCGAGAAGGGCGGGAGAACGAGGGTGGCGTCGCCCGAGTGTACACCGGCATTTTCGACGTGCTCGGAGACGGCATGGACGAGGAGCTTGCCTTTGTGTGCAACGGCGTCGACATCGATCTCTTGCGCATTATCGATGAACTTGGTGATGACAACAGGGTGCAGAGGGGAAACGGAAGCAGCAGCAGAGAGGTTGTATTCCAGGGCAGACTCTTCATAGACCACATTCATGGCAGCACCGGACAGGACGTACGAAGGACGAATCAGAACCGGGTAGCTAAACAAAGTGATCAGACAAGTTTGGGTTTGGTTCGTAACCTCGATACATACCCAACTTTTTCAGCAAAGGCTTTTGCAGCATCCAGACTCGTGACCTCTGACCACTCGGGCTGATCAACGCCAATGCTGTCCAGCACAGAGGAGAATTTGTGGCGGTCTTCAGCGGTGTCAATCATCTCTGGGTCAGTTCCAAGGACCTTTACACCGTTCTCTTTCAGACGAAGTGCGATGTTCTGGGGAAGTTGACCTGGATCATCACGTCAATTTCCTCCTTTGAAAACACTTGTTAATAATGCAAAACTCACCACCGACACTGACGACGACACCCTGCGACTGCTCAAGCTCGTAAATGTCCATGACACGCTCATAACCAAGCTCTTCGAAGTAGAGCCTATCCGCCTCATCGAAATCTGTCGATACCGTCTCGGGGTTGTAGTTAATCATGATGGTGCGCTTGCCCATGCCCCTCAGTTTCCGCGCGCACGTCACCGCACACCAGTCGAATTCGACAGAACTGCCAATGCGATATACGCCGCTGCCGAGAACCATGGTACCATGCTCGTTGAATTCAACGTCATGTTCGGAGGCGTTGTATGTCGTGTAAAGGTAGTTTGTGTGCGCAGGATATTCAGCAGCCAGCGTATCAATGCGTTTGACGAAGGGGGTGATACCGAGGGACTTGCGGTGAGCACGCACGACGTCTTCAGTTGAGCCAACGAGGTCGGCTATTTGGCCATCGGAGAAACCCATGCACTTGGCTTGCTTCATAAGTCCGTGGTCTATTTTTTCAATGGAACCAACGGTTTTGAGAGCCCTGCTCGTTTGGACAATATTGTCAATTTTGTAGAGGTACCACTAGGTATCAACGTCAGCACAGCGACACGCTCGTTAGTGAGCGAATTCCTCACCTTGTCGATCTTTGTCAGGTCATGCAGCTTTTCAACGGTGTAGTGCTTGTTGTACATCGCATAAGCAATGGCAAAGAGTCGCATATCCGTGGGTTTCGACAAAGCATGGTCGAGGTCCTCAGGCTGGACATACGCCTCGAAGCCCTTCCACCGAGGGTCGACCTGGCGGATGGCCTTTTGGAGACTTTCCTCAAACGTGCGACCGATGGCCATGACCTCTCCAACACTCTTCATGGAGGACCCAACTTCGCGGTTGACCTGTGATGAAAACTTGGCAAGGTCCCACTTGGGTATCTTAGTGACGATGTAATCCAGAGAAGGTTCAAAGCAAGCGGTGGTTGTCTTCGTCACTGCATTGGGTAATTCCGGGAGGGTATGTCCGAGGGCGATTTTGGCAGCAGTATAAGCAAGCGGGTAACCAGTAGCTTTAGATGCCAATGCACTTGAACGACTCAGGCTGAGGAAAGTTGAGTCAGGTATATGAAGCACATGAAAATAACCACGAGCGTACCGGGCATTAACCTCGATGACACAGTATTCCTTAGACGTGGGGTTCAGTGCATACTGAATGTTACACTCGCCAACAACACCAAGATGCCTGATGACCTTGAGAGCAGCGCTGCGAAGCATGTGGTACTCGTCGTCCGGAAGTGTCTGAGATGGTGCAACAACAATTGAATCGCCAGTGTGTGTACCGAGAGGATCAAAGTTCTCCATATTACAGCAGATGATTGTGTTCTAACGCGGATGAGTTCAACTTCTGAATTCACAGCGAAAGGAAAATGAACTCACATCAGCGCCGTCACGAACAACCTCGTATTCGAGTTCCTTCCAGCCTTTCATACTGCGCTCGATCAGGACCTGAGGGGACAGACTGAGACTCTTGGCAGAGAGATCACGAAGCTCATCGGGATTGTTGGCAAAACCGGAACCAAGACCACCAAGAGTAAATGCAGACCGAAGGATGACGGGATAACCGATTATTTCAGCTGCCTCCAAAGCAGCATTGACACTAGAGACAGCTGTTGATTGTGCCACTGGGATGTCGATCTCTGGAGACAAGTTGGGTCACATGATGAAGCAAAAGATGTAAAAATTTGAAGGTACCTTTAAGAGCTTGCACGAAGAGTTCACGGTCCTCAGAAACTTCAAGAGTGCGGATTGGAGTTCCAAGAACCTTGATACCGAGGCGGTCGAGAACACCCATTTTGTCCAACTCGATACCGACGTTAAGAGCACTTTGACCACCAAAAGTTAGAAGGATGCCATCGGGACGCTCTTTCTCCAAGACGTATGCAACGTAGTCTGCAGTGATGGGAAGGAAGTAGACCTCGGAAGCCAGTTCATGAGATGTCTGCCAGGTTGCGATATTAGGGTTGATGAGGACGGCGTCGACACCTTCTTCACGTAAAGCCTTCAATGCCTGGGAGCCGGAGTAGTCAAACTCGCCGGCTTGACCGATGCTAAGGCCACCACTGCCAACGATGACGACTTTTTGAACGTCTGGACGAGGAAGCTTTGGAAGAACTTTTGCGGAAAGCCTGCGAGCAAGCTCTGACGGTGAGTTAAGGACATGCTCGCCATCCTTTGGTGCGTATGAGCCGACTGCTGGTGCAGCTACTGCTCTGAGGGCTTTTGTGGGGACGAAGAGGGCGCGTTGTGGAGTAGAGTGAAATGGGCGAGCTCCAATGTATTTACATCGAGAAAATTGACGGAAAAGAATAGATGGCCTTAATTGAAAAGCCATCTTTTTCTTTGGGAAGGACTTCAAGGAGAAAGAGAAAAGACGAGGTCACTGAGATAACTAAATAACATATTGTGACATCAATTTCACATTTTTCTTTTGAATGATATCAGATAAATAAAAACTTACTCGTCGCGCGTGTTCTGAGTGAAAATCATACACGCTTTCGCGGCTTAACAAGGTAACGCGATCCTGGCAAGAGCTGGCAGGAGCTAGCAGAAGCTGGCAAGGTGGATATGCTGATTCTTTTTTTTTCTTCTCGTTTTTGAGCAAACTGGTAATCGTGAGAAATGTCGCAATCAACTTGCCAAACAGGAAATCTACGCCTGACTCCAAGCCTCGAACAGTCTCGCACTGACCCGCGTACGTCAGTCTTCTGCCCACTTACCTCCATCCGTGGCAGGTCCCTGCTGACCGTCACATACGCCTTCGGCCTTCCTGCCAGGATCGAGCATTTAAAAAGTAAACAATTCACCCCGTAGGCCACGGGTATCCGACGTGCCCGATGATGAAATACTTCAATTTCTCATCAGCCTTGGAAAAACGGGTCCGCAATAGTAACCCAAGGCAAGGCCTCATCAGCCAGCCCACTCTCTTCCAACACCTGCTTTTTCATGTCACGGTCTATTTGCGTCTCTCTGACGCGATAGCAATAGGATACGGTCGACTTGTGATCTTCTTTCTAGCACGATAACTGCCTCACCTCGAGGATAGTCGGTCCAAACAACCCACAAATAATCTATTCCCCTCTTTTTCGAACCAGTGATTGAGGTCAATCATCAGATTAGAGTCCTCCAAATGATCATGTTTCCGTCCCTGCCTGTCTAACCAAGTGCGCACTTGCTCAAAGAATAATATCCAGCCAGCGATTTTGAACACCATTGTGACCACCAGAAGGGTGCATGAAGTTGACGTACTACACAGAAAAGAATTTGAACGTACCCATTGTTTGTCAGAAATGGATGTTGGAAGGTTTCGACTTGGATCTTGTTTCAATATTTGGCAGGCAACTTAAAAGGAACGACTGTCTTCCTTCGTCACTCAAGTTCTGCCTAGGGGAGACTAAATGAACTATATAAACCAACTGTGTTAGGTTCGAAGTTCTTCACATTGGTCCGTTTCGAGTCATGGACGAATTTCCGTATGTCTTTCAGTTATCGAGTGTTGTTCTTCGAGCCAACTCTGATCCGGTTGTTGTCTATCTATTCGCCATCAATGGGCTTCAGCAACTTTCGTATGTTTGTCAATTGTTGAATATTGTTCTCTATTGTTCTTCGAACCCCATCCAGCCCTGTCCAAAACTCTGGTCCTATTGTCCACCTGTATGCGCATCAGCGGGTGGACAACTTCTCTATGTCTTTCAGTTAAGTTGAGTTCCTTCAAACCCCATCTGTAAATCTGAACGTAATTGCAAGCACCAAGAACCACACTAAGTTCTTTGAGCCGAAGACCCTTTGGGAATTCTGAGCCGATTGTCTACCTATCAATTCCAGCCCGATCTGGATGGGGGATCATGCCGAAGCTTGTAAGACTCGGGTGACGACGCTAGCGATATAGCCTACATAATACATCAAATACTGCCTAGTGGGTAGGCGACCGGATCAGAGGCGTGCGCGGGCGTTTTGGATGGGGTTCAACGAATGCCCAACAATTGAAAAATACACGAAAGTTGCTGAAGCCCACCGATGGCAATAGACAACCGGATGAGAGTTTCAGCAAAAATAGGCCATACCGTGATGCTTGAATGTAGACCACCTCTAGCTTCTGAAGTCTATCATATCTATACTTGATTGCAGACGATATTATCTTGCTTACAATATGTCTCTCGATCAGCCATGCAGTCATCGCAAGCCTGACGAGATACTCCAAAAATAACCTTCTCAAAGTCAATCGTCATGTGCAGGTCTGTCTGGAGTCTTATGCCCCCAGAGAGCGCAACAGAACAGTTTGCAAATTCGAACAGGGACTACCCGGATTGTGGCATGGTAGCTTGTAGTGGTCCTCTAGCCCATTCTGCCCAACGCGAGCCGTGATTTTGGGATCTATCACCAGACGAGTGCCACGAAGAGCTCGAGAGGTTTAGATTATATCAGACATTAGCATGCGTCGTGAACGATCGACACAAGCATGATTCACGGCACAATCCACTCCTCGAGTTTGGTTGAGTGAGTCAAGCGTCGTGTTAGTCACTGACCGCTCGCAGTTACCGGTTCCTCCAGCAGTTTTGGCAGGGCGATGGTAGAAGAGGCCCTAAGTAACGGCGACATCATGGTCGCAACACTGCGCAAGCCCTCCGTCCTCGATGACCTCGCCACCAAACACTCGCCCACACAACCCCTAGTGATCGAACTGGACGTAACGAATGAGGACCAGGTCAAGCATGTATTTGGACGCATACACGTCGTGTACAACAATGCGTTCCAGATGTTTTTACAGGAGCTGGAGGCGACATCGATTGAACGTGCAAGGGCACTAATGGACGCCAATTTCTGGGGCGCAGTAGCAGTAAGCTTCGCGACGGTGAGATTCTTTAGAGAGGAGAACCCGAATGGGCTGGGGGAATGCTCGTGCAAGTATTGAGTATGCTTGGAACATCAGGGTGCGTAGCTTGAATCGCGATAGAGAGTAGGCTCCGAGTGCTGAGGGTTTTATATTCAGTTCTTGAATGCCCACCTAGGTTTCACACGCACATCGATCATGTTCCAGTGTGAGGTGTTTGAGCCTCCTGCTCTGTATTTCGAACCATCAGTTGTGATAACGAAGGCGCGCGCTGGGGGGATGCACTCG